>JACEIK010005928.1:0-24090 GCA_018107945.1 Datura stramonium
CTTCTATATTTCATTAAATTCCAAGACCCATTATGATTATGAGTTAATTATGATTTAAAACAAATTGGGTTACCTTGAATTATGTGTTGGATGAGGAAAAATGTGAGATTATAGAATTCTCTTCATATATGGATTGAGCTTTGAATGAAGCTTTATTATTGTTCACTCGATTATGGTAATTACTTACACCCATGTTTAAATATGTGAAGATCGTACGATTATCCCTAAGAAATTGAATGTGCAATTGATATACATCTTGAAAATAAAGTAGAGTTTATGGGCTTGAATAATTGGAAGTAAATTATTGTAATAGCCCAGGCCGCCGCTTGTAGAAATTGTCCGCTTTGGAGCCTTCGCCCCTCACGGTTTTGAAATGCGTCTACAAAGGAAAGGTATCCAAGCACTTATAAAGCACTCTTCATTCTCCTCCCCAACCCATGTGGGATTCGCGTAAGGCAAGCCTTACACTCACCCCCCTTTGGGACTCAGCGTCCTCGCTGAGGTTTGCCCCACCACCTGCCCGGCACCGGCTCTGATACCAACTGTAACAACCCAGTCCACCGCTTGTAGAAATTTTCCGCTTTGGAGCCTTTTCCCCTCATGGTTTTAAAGCGCGTCTACAAGGGAAAGGTATCCAAGCACTTATAAAGCACTCTTCATTTTCTTCCCCAACCGATGTGGGATTCGCCTAAACCAATGTGGGATTTGCCTAAGGAAAGCCTTACATTTATGTATTTCCCTTATGCTTTCGATGGATTTTATTTTCTATGAGGTAAATTTATGGTAATGGCCTAATTAATGTATCCTTCTCATGAATTTGAGTAAATCTCAAAATGGGTCTTACGAAATTAAAATGTATGTTTCTCCCATGATCTTGTTGTAAATGTATAAGTTATAAGTTAAGTATATTGCTTCTCATAAATCTAAAATATATGAATCAATGTATGCATGTTAAGGTACAAATTGGATCTATGGATCATGAATGACTCTATGATACATGTTGAATGATATGAAGCGGGAACTTAATGTGGTGGAAGTATAATGCACGATGTGAATCTATAGATACTCACTAACGTAAGATGTTTGAATAAATATTGATGTGGCTCTACGATAATATGAATTATGATGATAAAGCATGAGATTTACATTTTTAGAATGTTGGGCTTGTTGTTAGTAGAAAGTACCCCCTATTCTTCTTAAATGGATGTTGTATGATGAAAACAGAGAATGTGCATATTTCTGACTCGCTGCTATAGATAAAAACAAAATATATAATGTCAGATAAGTACTTCTCAGGTTCTAATTAGCCGGGGAATCTCCATAGTCGAGAATGTTTCCCTTGGTCAGTCGGGATCCTGCATAGCAGAGAGTGACTCCTTCGCTCAGTCGGGATCCTCCATAGCATAGAGAGAATCCATAGTTCAATCAGATTCTTCCATAATAGAGAATGACTCCTTAGTTCAGCTGGGACTCTCCATAGTAGAGAATGACTCCCTTAGTTATGTTATCAGTATGATTTAGTTCTGTATGATTCAGATTTCAAAATTTTAACAGGCTTAATATAAAGAGAATCTGTCTAAGTTATCAGTGGTGATCCAGTACATTGTGTGATGCTAGATTTAGATTCAGCTCTTATTATACATTCAGAACTTAACTGTTATGCATGAGTTCGATGATGTTTCATAAAATGAGATCCAAAGGAAAGTTTCATGTATATATATGTGTGTGTGTGTATCATAAGAGGATAGTGGCGTGTTAATCAGTTGGGTTGATATACTTTGTATTTCCTTGTAATATATTTGTTTATTTTATTATTTACGTTATCCCACATGAGCAGTACATTCCAAGTACTGACCGCACGCTTTTCTGTGCTATATCGTTTCATGAAATAGATTTAGGTCTCCAACCTCAGTCTCGTGGTTAGATACGCTTCATTCCCTCTCAGCTTCTAGTAGTGATTCATTAGCTCCCGAGGATGTGATTTATATTCATACTTTCTTCATCTATTAGTTTTCAGATTTTAGGAGTTAGCTGGGGGCTTGTCCCAGCAACTCATTAGTTTAGTAGAAGGCTTTCAGACTTCTTTAGATAGATTCACCGTAATATCAAGTGTTGTTATATTTGTAATTATGGTTTTTAATAAACTCTTGAAGTTAGTTTCCGCTTATTCATGTTGTTGGTTGTTTCTATCAATAAGTGATATGCTATGACTCTGTCATGGGTCGACTTGGGGCCTTTGGGGTTCCTTGTCCCGTGTAATGGCTAGGGTGTAAACTCAGGTCATGATAGTGATAGAAGTTAAATCAAGGAAAGATGATGATCCTTTCGTAGTGAAGTTGAAGGAAGCAATCTGGAATAAGAAAGTGGTGGTTTTCTCCCAAAAGCGAGATGGTTTACTCTGATATCAGGGCTGATTATGTTTTTTGGCTGTAGATGACTTGATAGAGTGGACATTGAGTGAGCCTCATGACTCTCAATACTCTATACATCTAGGTACAACCAAGATGTACCATGATCTAGGAGAAGTCTATTGGTGGAATGGCATGAAGAAGGACATAGCAGAATTTGTGGCCTAGCGTCCGAATTGCCAATAGGTGAAGCTTGAGCATTAAAGATCTAGAGGTATGCTTCAAGACATTAGCATTTCTACGTGGAAGTGGGCAGAGATCAATATGGATTTCATTACAAGGTTGCCTCATATCCGCTGACACTATGACTCTATTTGGGTGATTGTAGACAGGATGACCAAATCAACACACTTTTTACCAGTCAAAACTTCAAATTCTGCCGAAGATTATACTAGATTGTACATTTGGTTGTTGGATCTATTGCATGGGATTCCTTTGTCAATTATCTTAGATAGGGGTACTCAGTTCACCTCTTAGTTTTAAAAATCATTTCAGAAGGGACTTGGTATTTAGGTGAAGCTTTGCACATCTTTTCATCCGCAGACAGATGGTTTGGCCGAGCAGGCCATTCAGACTCTTGAGGAAATGTTGAGGGCTTGTGTTATTGATTTCAAAAGTAGTTGGGATAATCAGTTACCCCTCATTGAGTTTGCTTACAATAACAATTATCACTTTGGCATTTAGATGGCTCCATTTGAAGCTCTTAATGGGCGGCGGTGTAGATCAGCTATTTGATGGTTCAATGTAGGTGAATCTACGTTAGTAGGGATAGATTTAGTTCATAAGGCTATGGAGAAAGTTTATCTTATTAGAGATAGGCTGAAAGCTGCACAGAGTCATCAGAAATCTTATGCGGATGTTAGGAGGAGAGAGCTTGAGTTTGATATTGATAATTGGGTGTTTCTGAAGGTGTCTTCTTTTATGAGAGTTAGGTGGTTTGGAAATAAAGAGAAGCTTACTCCCGGATATGTTTGTCCATATAGGATTCTAAGGCGAGTTGGCAAGATGGCATATGAGTTGGAGTTACCAATAGAGCTAGCTTTGGTATATCCATTGTTTCATCTGTCTCTGCTGAAAAAGTGCACAGGTGATCCAGCTTTAGTTGTTCTAGTAGATAATATTGGTGTGAAGGATAGCCTTACCTATGAAGAGGTTCCAGTTGAGATCCTTGATCGTAAGGTTTGGAAGTTCAGAAACAAGGAAGTAGCTTCCCTGAGGGTTTTGTGGAGAAATTAGCTTGTTGAGAGAACTACATGGGAAGCCAAAGTAGATATAATGGCTAAATACCCGCATCTTTTCCCTTTCAGCTCAATTTTATCATGAGGTACTAGTTTCCTCCTTACTACTCTATTCAGTTTTATGTCAAGTTCATGTCTCTAAGTTCCTTTAATTTCATATCCATGAATTCAGTTCAATAATGTAAATCATTCAAGAGTCAGTCACTCTGTTAGTTTTCAGCTATGGTTGTTTAGCTTTGACATTTTAGTTCCTTTCCCTAGCTTTCTAGTATACTTAACCTACATTCGAGGATGAATGTTCCAAATGGGAGATAATGTAACACCCAAAAGTCCCTAAACTTATGCCCGAGGGCTAAAACGGAGATAATAAGAAAACCTACATCAGGTCACATGATAAGGCATCATGTGACTCTCCAACTGACCTAACGGGTCATTGTTTGACTTGTTAAGTGGGAAGCATGGGTGAAAAGCTGAGTTTTAGAGAGTTCTCGACAACTTGTTAAGTGACCCATTACGTGACACGATGAATCGTCAAGTGATGCATCAAGAAAAATATTAGAAAAACAATTGGAAAAATTGGCCAGTGGCAACGCATCAGGCGATGACCCGTCAAGTCTCTTAATGGGTCGTCGGGTCACTCATTGGGTCTGTCAGTGTAATTTTTCCAATAGGGTTTTTAAGGTTGTTTTCATAATTCTTAAGTTCCTAACTCCTAAACTAAGTTGTTTTAAGCCTCTTAAAGGGTATTTTAAAGGTTTTAATCATCCGTGACCATCATTCAACTCCTAACACTCCAAAGTGAAGATCAAATCCCCTCAAGAGGAGCTAGGGTTTCATCATCTCCTTCATCCCAATTCCCATTGGGTCTCCAATCAAGTTGAAGATTCTTCAAGACCAGATATGTAGGGTTATGAATGGGGGAAATCCTTCCACCGTCATTCCATTTTCAATCTAAATTCCATGATCTCTCTTTTCAAGATCCAAATTGTGAAATTCTAGGGTTTAACCCAATACCATGCAATTATCCATGATATATATATGGGTTCAATTCCTCATGTTCTATTTGATGAAATATGGTTATTAGGGAAGATTTCACTCTCAATGTCACACCCCAATTCCCTCTCAATTCACGATGTTCTAATTGATGATTCGATGGGATTTTTACACAATGCATGAATTCCTACGTTTTAATCGTGGATATGATCTAAGCATGTTTTAAATGAAGGATTATGATTAATGTGAAGATTTTTCAATGATTTAAATTATAAATTTTATTTTCATGCTTTTTAAACTATGATTCCCATCCATGAATGTTCATGAATGTTGAGATCTATGAGTATTGAATTCATGTATGATGAGATTTTATTAAGAAAGTATGATTTCAAAGTTTATTTCAAGCTTGTTTAAGTATTGGGAAAGTCCATATGTTCAAGTATGTTTTATGATTTCACGAATTATCTTACCACATGGTTTTGGAGTCAAGACTCCTCGTATTTTCATCTTGTGGTATGGTTTGAGCCAAGGTTCGTCATGTTATGATGTAATATTATGCATGTATGTTATTATTCAGTTTCATCATTAGACGATGGTCAGCTTCATTGAAAAGCGATGGAGACATATAGATGTTTTGGGAGTAATGTATAGCACGAGTAGGCTAAGGGTGAGTCAAACCTATGCCTAAGAAGTACGCACTAACGTAGTTATGATCAAATTATTTGGGACCTCATTTGGAGCTTTCCCCTACCCCCAAGGGGCCTTGATCTTGATATCAATATCATGGTAGCACCCTTAGCCTTGACAAGGCTTTGGACGGCTCTGCCCACTTGAGTGTGATAGTCGGGACCACATAAGCTCTATCGTGGTAATGTCGGTTATATGACGTGTCTCCCATTATTCCTCATTATTTTAGTTATGCATGTACATCAGTCATGATATTATGTTTTCAACAGGTTTGACCCAATATTCAAGTTTTACTTATGATTATTAGTTTTCAGCTTGGGGTCATTTGATTCAATTATGATGTTCAGTTATGTTCAGATCATGATTTCACAAAATAACATTCAATCCTTACTCTCAGAATCTTATCTTGATTATGTTTTATGATATGCATGATTTATGAGTTTTACTTAGTGGTTTTACTTACCTTGCATACTCGGGAAGTTCCACATATTGATCGGATACTCAATGTTGTATCATTTTATGATATAGGCTCTAATATTCAAACTCAGTCTCGCCGATAACCAGATTCTGAGCTTTAGTACTTCCCGCATCGGAGTTGGTGACTCCTCATCTTGCGAGGGCTCTGTTTATCACTTATGGTTGTCTTTTCAGTTTTACATATTTTAGTGAGTTAGTTGGGGTCTTGTCCCATCAACTCGTCAAGGTTAGACGCTTTTTCGGACGTAGTTTATATTCAGCTCTAGACTCATGTATGTATGAAGATGCCATGTTTTGCTTAGACTTCCGCTATGTTATTTATGATGATCTGCCAATTAAATTATGATTGATTTAGATGTATGTTCATGCCATGGGTCGACTTGTAGCCTCTCGAGATTCTTTGTCCCATGTCTCAATCCAGGCCTATGTTCGGATGGTGACAAACTTGGTATCATAGCATTAGGTTTTGAAGTGTCCTAGGGTGCCTAAAAGTCGTGTTAAGTAGAGTCCTTTTTATGGGTGTGAAGCTCACCACACTTATGACGAAGAGGCTACGAGACGTTCAGGAAATGTTCCCTTCTTTCATAATCTAAGTCATGCGATGAAATATCTCTCTATCTTTCTCACTCATGCTATATGTGTGTGCGGAATGATGCCTCCTCACAGAGTTAATGGAAGGAGAAACGGAAATGGGAATGACCATGAAAATGGCAATGGAGATGGGCACCAGCAGGCCCCACCAGCCCATGAGGAGGATGTACCCGAGTCGGTTGCCCACGCGGAGTTCAGGGTAGCCATTCAAATGTTAGCCAAGGCCCTGACTGCCCAGGTTAATCAGTAGGTGGTAGCGCATGCCCCGCAGAACGGGAATGCGGTGACGGTGAGAGTTTGAGACTTTTTGAGGATGAACCCTCCCAAGTTCCTTGTATCGAAGGTGTATGAGGATCCACGTGAGTTCATTGAGGATATTTTGAGGATCACTCAGATTATGGGGGTGGCTTGGGAGGAATGTCTTTATTTGGCCTCATATCAGTAGAAGGGGGTCACGCACATTTGGTTCAAACAATGGAAGGATAGTAGGGCAGTCGGAGATGGCCCTGTCAGTAGGGATGTATTCCACGCTGCTTTTATGAATGAGCTCAAANTTTTTATTATAAATTTATAATTGATATTAATAAAAGGAAGATTCACAATCACAATAGTTAAAAGTAGATCATTTTGAATTAAAAAGCTTGAAATAATTTATATTTTATTTAAAATGCAGCCCATTTTACAACTAGAAAAAAGCCCATCAACCAAGCCAAAAAAACCGAATAACCAAAATAAATAAATCGAACCAAATTAAAAAAACGAACCGAACCGAATTAAAACGGTTCGGTGTTTGGTGTTCCTTATTCATAACCGAAAACCGAAAAAACTGAATCGAAATTTGAAAAAACCGAACCGAAACACCGAATGCCCACCCCTAGGTAAGAGGATCTTTCAACAAGAATAATCTTCCATCCTTGTGCACCAAAATATTTTCATCAAAATGTCAAATTTCAATTATTCTATAAAAGCACGACCTAGGGTTTTGTGTAATGGGTGATTTCTTCTATATTTCTTTAAGTTTCAAGATCCATTATGATTATGAGAGTAATTATGATGTAGAATAATTGGGTTACCTTGAACTATGTGTTGGATGATGAGAAATGAGAGATTATAGAATGTCTTCATAAAATGACTTGAACATTGAATGAGGCTTTATTATTGTCCACTCGATTATCGTAATTACTTGCATCCATGTTTAAATATGTGAAAATCATATGACTATCCCTAAGAACTTTATTGTGCTATTGATAGATATATTGAGAAGAAATTAGATCTTATGGGCTTGAATGATTGAAGGTAAAATATGCATGTCCCTTATTCCTTTGATGGAATTGATCGGGTATGAGGTAAATTATGGTAAGGGACAAATTAATGCATCCTTCTCATGAATTGAAGTAAATATCTAAATGGGTTTTATAAAATGAAAATGTATGTTTCTTCCATAATCTTGTTGTAAATGTATAAGTTATGAGTCAAGTATATGGCTTCCCGTAAATCTAGAATATATGAAACAACGTATGCATGTTAAGTTACGAATTGGATCTATGGATCATGAATGACTTATGATACATGTTGAATGATATGAAGGCGGAACTTAATGTGGTGGAAGTATAATGCATGATGTGAATCTATAGCTACACACTAATGTAAGATGTTTGAAGAAATACTAATGTGGCTCTATGATGATAAAGTATGAGATTGATATTATCAAAATGCTGGGCTTGTTGTTAGTAGACAGTAGCTCCGATCCTTCCAAAACGAATGTTGTATGATGAAAGTAGATCTAGGTGCCACACTATCATTTGTGAATCCCTATGTAGTTGTCCAGTTTGATATCAGTCCATAAGTCCTCTCAGAACCATTCTCAATCTCTACCCAAGTTGGTGAGTTAGTTAGAGCCAGTAAGATTTATAGAAACTGCCCAATCTCAATCTTGAATAAGGTCATTCCAGCTGATCTCATACAATTAGACATGGTCGATTTCGATCTCATTCTTGGCATGGATTGGTTACACTCCAGTTATGCCTCAATCGACTTTAGAATTAGAGTCATTAGATTTCAGTTCCCTAATGAGAAAGTTTTAGAGTGGATGGGAAATAGTTCAGTGCCTAAGGGTCGATTTATTTCCTACCTTAAGGCAAGGAAGCTTATTCCTAAAAGTGTATTTATCATCTAGTTCGGGTAAAAGATTACAACTATGAGACCCCAACTATCCAACCATTTCCAGTTGTCAGCAAGTTCTTAATGTGTTTCCCGAAGATCTTCCTGGAGACCCTCCTAAGCGGGAAATAGACTTCGGCATAGATATTCTTCCAAACACTCAATCCATCTCCATCCCTCCTTACAGAATGGCTTAAGCTAAGCTTAAGGAGTTGAAGGAGCAGCTGAAAGACCTCCTTGATAAAAGTTTCATCAGGCCCAGCATCTCTCCATAGGGTGCTCTAGTATTATTCGTGCGAAAGAAAGACGGTACTCTCAGAATGTGTATCGATTACTGTTAGTTGAATAAGGTCATAGTTAAGAACAGGTATCCCCTACCCAGAATTGACGAATTGTTCGATCATCTTCAGGGAGCCAATTGTTTCTCCAAAGTAGATCTCAGGACGGGGTATTATCAGCTAAGAGTCAAAGAATGTGACATACCAAAAACAGCTTTCAAAACTCGGTATCGTCACTATGAATTCGTGGTTATATCCTTCGAACTAACTAATTCCCCAACATTTCTATGGGGAGTGTGGCTCATGTTGAAGAGAACAGAAAAGAATTGGCAAAGGATATTCACAGGTTAGCTCGGTTGGAGTGCAGTTGGTTGATTCAATTGAGGTAGGAGTAATAGTGTAGAGTGGATCAAATTCCTCGTTAGTCATTGAAGTTAAGTTAGGGCAGGATGAAGATCCGATACTGCTTAAGCTAAAGGAATTAGTTCTCAGAAAAGAAGTGGAGGCTTTCTCCAAAGGGAGAGATGGTGTGCTCCATTATCAGGGTAGACTAAGTATACCGGATGTAAGTGATTTGAGACAGCAGATACTGGCTGAAGCACACTATTTGATATATTCTATCCACCCAGGTTCCACTAAGATGTATCGTGAAGTGGGAAGAAGTGAATATGGACTTTATTACAGGTCTATCTCACACTCGTTGGTAGCATGACTCAATCTGGGTGATAGTAGACCGGATGACAAAGTCAGCACATTTCCTCCTAGTTAAAACTACAGACTCAGCTGAGGATTATGCTAGGCTATATATCCGGGAGTTGGGTCAGACAACATGGGGTGCCCTTGTCTATTATTTCGGATAGAGGTACCTAGTTCACCTTGTATTTTTAGAAATTATTTTAGAAAGGACTCGGTATCCAGGTCAAGCTCAACACAGCTTTTCACCCGTAGACAGATGGACAAGCTGAGTGGACTATCCAGACCCTGGAAGATATGCTGAGAGCATGTGTGATCAATTTCAATGGCAGTTGGGATGATCACCTACCTCTCATTGAGTTTGCATACAACAACAACTACCACTCTAGTATCCAGATGGCCCCGTTTGAGACATTATATGGTAGGAGGTGTAGGTCTCCTATAGGGTGATTTGAGGTTGGTGAAGCTACCCCGATAAGGTCAGAATCAGTTCATGAAGCTATGCAGAAGGTGCAACTTATCAGGGAGAGGTTGAAAACAGCACAAAGCCGATAGAAATCCTATGCTGATGTGAGGAGAAAAGAGTTGGAATTTTCTGTAGATGATTGGGTTTATCTAAAAATTTCACCCATGAAGGGGGTAATGAGGTTTGGGAAGAAAGATAAACTCAGTATGAGATATGTGGGACCCTACAGAATCTTGAAGCGAATTGGCTGTGTCGCATTTGAGTTAAAATTACCTCCAAAATTAGCATCTATGCACCCAGTCTTCCATGTATCACTATTGAAGAAGTGCATCAGTGATCCAACTTCAGTTGTGCCACTAGACTGTGTGGCAGTGAAAGATAGTCTCTCTTACGAAGAGGTCCCAGTTCAGATCCTTGATCGGTAGGTTCGTAAGCTGAGAAACAAGGAATTCGCTTCAGTGAAAGTTTTATGGAGGAACTAGCTTGTTGAGGAAGCCACATGGGAAGAAAAAGTAGACATGATGGCTAGATACCCTCATTTATTACCTTCCAGTTCAGTTTCAGCATCAGGTACTAAGTCCCCATTCAATACTCTATTCAGTTCCATACTCATCAGCTCTATTAAGATTTTCTATGTGCATTTTAGTTGCATCAACTCTGTTATCATGGTTAAGTCAGTTCGGAGTTAGTTACTTCTTCAGAAACCAGCTCATAGTCTCAGTCTGGGAATTGCAGATCTTTTCCTAGTTTTCCAGCAGTTTTAACCTTTATTCGACGATGAATGATTCCAAGGGGGAGATATTGTAACACCCTAAAAAATTTTATAGACCAAAATCAGACCTTATAGGAAACATCCAGAAGAAAACCAGAAAAGTTGCCTCAGAATGACTAAGACAACGAGTCGTGGTCAGCTCCAACGACTCGTTATGTCAATCGTGGTCAGCCATGTTTAGTCCTTCGAGAACCAACAGGACATGGAACAACCCATTCCTAGAAACAACAAGTCGTCTTATCACTCATTGGTGCCCAGCAAAGAAATCCCTCTTCTAGGACCCTACGGCTCAACCAACGAGTCGACGTGTGTTACAACGACTTGTGGTGTGAGTCATTTGTTAAGAGTCCCAGAAACCTTCTTCAGTGATAATGAGTGGTAGCAACGACCTATTGTTTCACACAACGAGTAATTGTGACCACCCGTCGTGTCAAGTTTGTAATTTTAATAGTTTCTCCAGTGGAGGTAACAACTCAGCACAACAACCCGTTGGGTCTACCAACGAGTCGATGTGTTGCCCGTTGTCAGTCCTAACAGAATTTCTATCTAGTGACCATGGGAGGAACCCATGACCCATTTATTCATCCGATGAGTCATGACCCGTTTAGCACTTTCTTCAATTTTCAAATTTTCTCCTTGTACCTCCTTTTATTTTTCAATTTTAGACTTAGGTGACTAGTGGGGATTTTTTTTCATCATTGAGCTCATTCATACACATTTTTTTTTCATCTTCAATTTTTCAAAGCTCTTTCTTCTTTTTGTTTTCCCACTAACAATCACCCTCCTTATTTAGCAAAATTTCACATTTTTCTTTTCTTCTAATTCACCACACTTTTTAGCTTTTCCCTTTACTTCTCCAATTATGCTCCTTTCATACAAAATATATGATTAAAGTGCTCTAGGAGTCATTTGGATCAAATACAAGTCAATATAACAAAACGGGATTAAGCTTGTAATATGGCTATCAAAAGAATAGGCTAAGGCTCAACATTGCTAACTAGGATAATTACAATCAAGGTAGGTAAAATAGGATAAAAATAAGGCTACCAAAGAAATGCCTATATCACTTCCTAAATCCGTCATTCTTATTTTGCTTTGCACACACACCAGACAAGTTCCAGACATCAATTTACTAGCATGGAGTATATCAAAAATTCCTCACACATTGGCACAAAATGGTTTAACAATGAAAATCAAGATCACATAAACACATATATTCATATTGCATGCATAAAATAATTAAGCCCATTTTTTTCTTTTCAAACACATGAGTCAAGTTCCAAAAGACTAAGTGTTTCCACCTTTTTCATCCATTTTTGAGTGAATTTAATAAAGTCTCAATGATACCTAAAGTGAAGAACCTAACATTCGAAGGTCCAAGTCTTATTCTTCCTAATGACTAATTTACCCTTAAGACAGTCGTCATCCACCCATCATCGGGCAAAGTCATGACTCAATGACTAAAAAAAATAAAAATAAAAAATAAAAATCTAGACTCTCTAATCGGTTCTAAGGGACTATCCGCCGGAAAAGTACCGAAAACAAAAACCGGGAGAACCCAAAATAAAATAAAACTAAAAAAATACTACAAACTAATCAAACATGCAAGATAAGTCATAACTCCCAAAAACTAGGCCTACCATGTGCAGATTTAGCTATTAAGGAATGCATGGTAATATGAAGTTCACATCTACCACCCCACACTTAATTAGTCACACTGTCCTTAGTGCTAAAGCAATAAAACATAAAGTAAAAGGGTGAAAGAAGAACTCCCCGGGCCTCTACTCCTTGTTTTAAATGTTTAAGCTCATTTTTTGTTGAAAATCATGACCTATCACCTGCACACTTGAACAAACACATAAAAACGAAAAATTTATATAGGGTTGCCTCCCAAGTAGCACCTGATTTAACGTTGCAGCACGACACATGTATCTTGATTACTCAGACTTCATCAAGATACCTATTGAGACCATGGTCACATCTTGGCCTCTTGTTTCACCACGCTGCCCTGTGACATGTCAAAAATAAAAGAAAAACAAAAAATAGGAAATAAATACTAAAAGTTAAACACAAGAAATTAATCTAATCCTAAACCATATTCCCCAACAACGGCGTAACTTTTTGATAATGCTTAAATCATACCTCCTACCGAAGTATGAAACGGAAGTTGTCAATAAAGAACCCAACTGAGAGGTTGGGGTCGATCCCACAGGTTATATGGAAGGATGTAGAAGAACACTAGTGCTTAAGCTATTTAGTCAATTATTTCCTTAGAGGGGAGGATTTGTAAAATTAATAAGTATCAATGTTGAGAATTTGATTGTTGATTCCAAATTAATGCAATTAACTAGGGTAAGTGTTCCCCATGGATCCTTAACTACTTAGGGTTTTACATGAGTGATCTATCCCAATACTTTACATGTAGAACTGATATCATAGATTCATTCAAACGATCGACCAGTCCCTATTAAATGACTATACTCAATCACCTGACCAAGTCTCATGAGCGATTGCAAATTAGCCGTTATCAATATGTCCCAAATTTAACTATCCTGCAACTACAAATCAAGTTAATACAATGATCATCAAGATCAAGGTTTTGTTGTAGTTCTCTTTTCCTAATCTCTACCTCTTAGACTTAAAAAGTAAAGAATCCAGGCATGTCCTAATGTTGCGCATCGTTAAGAAATGTTTAAGCATGAAGAGAATACAATACAAGTGTGTAATATTAGTTTAGAATCACATTGTGCAAACCCTAGTTCGTTAATTCACCATGGTTCCCACAACTCTAGTTGTGGTGGTTTTAGCCTATCATGTTTATAAGTAAATTAATAGCATTCATAGACAAAAGAATAAATTAATACTTATAACAATGATTGGAAGAACCTTCAGTTGATCAATGCAAAATTTTTGAAGAACAATTCAACAATCGTCTCAAAATTCAAAATGTAAGACACCAAATTTGTATTTAAAAACTTGAGACTTAAAACTCTAATCCTCCTTGAAGACTTAAAAACTTGCAACTTAGCTAAAAAAAATAAAAATAAAAGAGTACTTATAGTAGTAGATTTATTCTTTTCTTGTTCCTTTGCGGATTTGATTTAGGATTTAAAGTTCCTTTTCCGAGTTGAAGCAGGAGTTGAATTTTGGCCGTTGGAAGCCCCTTGGTGCACCGCGGGCTGCATCGCGCAGGTGGAAGGGCGCCTCATGCCTGCTGTAGCGCTGGAAAGGCTGTGCCTCGGCATGTCATCGCCCAGCTTCTGCGCCGCGTCACGCACATAGTCATGTAGGGAGACCGGTGCATCGCGCATGGAATCGCGCCGCACAGGGGCCGCGTCGCGCATCTAGTAGCGCGGCAAGGCCAATGCCTCGCGCATCTGGTCGCGCAGCAGTGGTAGTGCACTCTATTTATTTTTTCTTTCTTTAATCTTTCTTAGTGCATTCCTTCTTCTTCAACTTCAACCCAAACGTCTCAAATACACCCAAATCCATCACTTTTATCCCTGAAAACATCTAATCACACGCGTTAGCTATTTTTTACAAATATATAACATAAACACATAAAAACACACATAATTTGTTCTCAAATATGTCTATGAAGTGCGTAAATACGCCCTTCATCCATAATACATTTCGTAGACTTTAAGCTATCTAGAAGCATAGGAGATGACCTTACCATTTTGCGTCAACACACACCCAAGGCTGACTCTAGAGGCATCACAATATACTATAAAACAATTTGTACCCTCTGGTAGCGTCAAAATTAGAGAAGAAGTGAATCGAGTCTTTAACTCTTGAAAGCTCTTCTCAAATGTGTTGGACTACTGAAATTGACCTTTTCTGAGTCAATTAGGTTAAAGAAGAAGCAATAGACAAAAACCCTTGTGCAAACCTCTTGTATTAACTAGCTAAAGCTAAAAGCTTCTAATGTCGGAGGGAGTGACGGGTCTAAGTCAGTTCCTCACCGCTTCTATCTCTTGATATTCTAACTAAACACCCTCATTAGACACCACATGTCTAGGAAATGCAATTGAGTTCAGCCAAAACTCACACTTTGCAAATAGCTAATGGTCCTTAAGAGTTTTGATGTTGGGATTATTCTTATGCCCATTTTCCATACTTTTACCCATATTTTACCTTGTTTTGAGATCATTATCCTTATTAAATACATGAATTCATGATTAGGTGCATTATATGAGGTAACAAGTATTTTTAGATGTTTTGGGCAGGTAACCAATGAAAAAGGACTAAAAAATAGCCCAAGGTGTGAAGAAAGAAGAGTGCGAGAAAATTGACCTAGTGATATAGCTGGTGTGCCGCTCCAGAACCCCAACTTCAGAGAAAATTGTGCTCATGTTTGTGCGTTGGTTGGTGCAGAACGCTAGGTATTGAACTCTAGAAGAAATTTTGATCAACACCTTGGTGAGATAAGTGGTGGGCTGCACTAGAAGGGTTTCGAACTTCGGAAATTTTTCCAACACTTTGGTGCAGTGAGTGGTCCACCATACCCAAACATCAGAAAATTTGACTAACACCTTAGTGCGTTGGCTGGTGCGGCGTGACTAAACTCCAGAAGAATTTCAAGATAAAGTCTAGTGAGATAGGAGGTGCGGTGGGCCAAGGCCTCTCTTGGCGATGGATTTTAAAGTTTAGAAGCTGAAATTCTCATGGGAAAAATAGTCATTTGATATCTTTCTTATATATATAACATCTAGGGAAAATTTTTAGGAGTCTTTAGTTCGAAAGATCGATTTTGTACGCAGTCTTTTGGGGGAAGAGATAGAAGTTCATTTTCTTCTAGTTTTTCTTCATTACTTTATGCTTTTGATTCAAATGGTGATTGCTTTAGTTTTCAGTTTGAGCATGAGTGGCTAAACCCCTGTTCTAGGGTTTTTTCCATAGCTCATTATTGATGTTTGAATACTCTTTATGCTAGACTTTAATTCTTCATGCATGATTGGTTATGCTTACTTATTTTCATTATTTATTAGTTAGCCTTATCACCTTCCTATTATAATCCATTTGCTCTTGGTTGAACTCGGGAGACGGAACCAAGATGGTTAAACGTAAGTATAGAATAGGTTTCAATAATCTTGTTAAAAAAGTTCAAGAGTTGATTTTGTTGTCAAGGATAGGGATATACCCTTCAACCTTGTTCAGTTGAATACAAATATCTTCAACTGTCGTCTCATGCTTCTTCTGCAACCATAGGGATAGAGTTGTTAGAGTTCATGAGATAGTTCTTGGATATTTGAAAGAATACTAAGAAATGGAATTATAACTTGCAACTAGCAATCTCGGAAAGAGTTTAATTTAGTGTAATTAAGTCCAAAAACTCAACCTGAAAGCGAAAATGCCAAGACCCTAGATTCTCTCGTCATTTGAATTAAGAACACTTAAAAAATGATTTTTTCTCATTAGTTTGATTTACATTTTAAGTTATTCAAATAATCTCCAAAACCATTTCCCCATTTTCTTGTGTTTATTATAATAGTGAAATAAAATGTTAACCTTAAGAAATTAATCTGACAAGTCTCTGAGGGATCGATATCGGGACTTCACCATACTATACTACTTGACGACTACGTGCGTTTGGCAAGCATCAATTTTTTGGTGCCATTTCCAGGGACTTGAAGATTGACTAATTGTCTGTAGGTTAGGATTTTTATTTTTCTATTCTGCATTTTAAGTTTGTTTTTGGTTATTGAGAATTTCAGGTGTTGTGTGTTTAGTGTACACCAGCTAATAGAAGTCAGGAACCACCCTTGGCTCAATTAGATCCAAAAATTGCAAGAACTTTTCAACTGAACACCATTGGTTATACCAAATCCGAGCCACCCCTTTCAACTGGTAGGCAGCCAGATCAGCACTCTCTACGGAACTAACACCCATAATCTGGGTGATCTTCCGCACCTTACCCACAAACTCTTGCGGGTCCTCTCCCACCTTAGATCTATGAAAAGATGGAGGGTTCATTCGGGTGAAGTCCCAAACCTTGGCTGCTGCTACAGAACCGTTCACATTCACTGGAACCACTTGCTGGTTCACTTGGTTGGTCACCGTTTGAGCCAACAGCTGAATCACCGCTCGAAATTCATCAGAGGACACTTCATCGTCCCGAGGGGCTGCTGGAGCTGGTGGGGCAGGTCAATTGGCATTACTATCCCTCCTTCCATTTCCTCATTTTAGAGGCATATTTCACTGAAATTAATAGAGCACGAGTTAGGAGGACATTTCTGAGATTAATCTTAACACACAATAAGGAGTACGAACAAAAGGGACATTTCCTAAGGACACCTTGTAGCCTCCACCTCATAAGTGTGGCGCGCTTCACACCCATGAAAAAGGACTCTACTCGATGTGGCTTTCAGACAATCCTAGGATACTCTAAACCAAGTGCTCTAATACCAAGTTTGTCATGACCTAAGTCTACACCCTAGATGAGACACGGTATTTGGAATCACAAGTGACCCTAAGCGAATCCATGGTCTAACATCGCACTGGTATACTGAGTTAAACGTAAGCAGAAGTTGTGTGAAAATAATTATTCAAGAAATACTATTTTGAAAAGAGTAAACATAACTAAATAAACTTTTCAAAAAGAGACATTTCTAATAAGATACTGAAAGCAGGCAACAACTGCAAAACAAACTAGACAACACTGTGTCTGAAAGCCATCTAAAGAACTAGCGAGCTGCTGGGAAAACCCCCCAGCTAATTCTAAGGTCTAACTCGGAAGAAATTGAACTGAATAAAGTAAACCCTCGTCCTCAGAAGATGAGGAGTCACCAATAATGCTGCTACTGAAATTGTCAGAGAGAACTACTGATGATGCTATGACTGAGAACCTTCGCCTGTATCATAATACGATATAGCATAGAAAGTATGCATCAGTACTTTGAATGTACTGAGTAAGTGAGATATACATAAAGCATGGAAATAAGCAACTGAACTGAAATAATATGAAATGACCAGATGATACTGAGTGCTGATAGAAGTTAAGCTATAATTGTAATAAGGTCAATCTACACCCTGACTAAAGATCATAAACATGTCCTGAAATTGATTAACTGAACTGAGCTAAACTGATATTGAGCTAAACTAAACTGTACTTACAAGTGGGAGAGTCTATAAACAACATATAACCTCGTGAGCTAGACATGAAATCTGATGTATACACCCCATCGGTGAGATCCCACTGCACCTTGCCCGGGTATTGTGGCTGAGCTGGGTGATCACAAGTCTGAGGCCCGTCCGGGCTAAAACATACAGTGGCAATGTAGTTTTGGGAACCTGGGTGCGCTGAACCCCTACCCACCCAGTGCTAAGTCCTAGTCTCACTGGATAGTCCTAAATTGACTACTAAACTGATAGCTCGAAATGGATGCCCTAGACTAAATTAGGAATACTTATCTGGAAGTAACCTGAGAGTCTATAGGACTTGATAACTAAAAATTGGTGTTCTAAGACTAGCCAGAGCTGCGTGTATGGAAGTGTCGTAACTGTCTATAGAACAATTTGATAACTGAAGCTAAAGAGTATTACTGAACTCCTCAAGAACTGATTATCGTCAAATTGATCATCTGACTTACTTAAAGATACCGAGAAGGCTAATTTCTGACTGAGACTGAACTAACATGCAAACTGACTACGAACTCACATGATGGTAATAACATGGAAATTCAACAACTAGAGCTAAAATAATACCACATGGAGAAAATAGCAATAAATCCATTAAGTATTGGAAACATAGCAAGAATTCATATGAACTATGAACCACAAGAATTAATCAGAATATAACTAAAAGTTTACCCTAATTTTTTCCTTCAGGGATAGAACTGATAAGGAAATTTAGGAGGGTTTTGGGGCACAAGGGAAGAGAAATTCCCTTGTTGAATTCCCACATACCTAGAGTAAAATCCTTAGAAAGAAATCTAGAGAAGTCTTGAAGAAAACTTGAAGCCCTAGCTTAGCTCTGCAATGTCTGTCTGGAACTTCAACGTTCTAAAAATCATGAGTTGAGATAAAATGAGAGGGATTAAGTCGATCAACCCCTTTAATTCTCTCCTAAACCTGCCCCAAAATGATTTAGTTTAGGGATTAAATAGATAGAAGTTACAAAAATACCCCTGAGAGAAAGTCTGAAAAACTGCCCATCGGGATCCAACGGGTCACACAACGAGTTATTGGTTGATACCACGACTCGTTGGGCCCTTAAATATGGGATCACTAGAAATGGACCATAGGAGGGAACCATGACTCATTAGGTGAACCAATGGGTCGTTGGTTCCTCTCGTGGTCACTGGCAGGGTTTCGAACAAATCTTGGACTCCTACTAACGGGCGACACAATGACTCATTGGTAGAACCCACGAGTCATGGTAACTTCCTGTCGCCACCACTTCCTTGACCTGAATGATTGTTGGTTAAGGCAATGGGTGGCAACAACGACTCATTGGTATGAACCACGAGCCATTAGTCCCACTCTTTGGCTAGGGAAGGACTATCAGGTTTCTGTACTAAGCAGCAACGAGTGATAGAATGACTCATTACTTCTCATAATGGGTTGTTCCATGCCATGTTGATTCCCAAATGAAAACTTGTACAGTAAATAATGACTCCTACAACAGTTCGTTAGTGCTGACAACAACTCAATGTCTGAGTCATCTGGAGACAAAAAATTTCTGGTTCTTTTCTAGTTTTCCATACTTAGTCTAAGTTTAGTCTAGGAAATTTTTGGATGTTACAGTTTTATAAATGAATACTCATCAGCGTAATTCAACGTACTATTAATTTAGTCAACATATATGACAGTCCATAAGTACACATTGATCAACATAATTTCACTTCAATTCTCAACAAAAATTACCATTTATTCATCTCAGAGTTCATTCACAGAACTTAGCTATATCAGCATAATTCTAGAAAAATCAGTATCCACAGACCAATTAATCATACTCAACAATTCATAATGCATACAAATAATCAAATAAAATCCAACTCTTCATAATCATAACCTACTATCTTTCTAGTTTTATTATGTGGTCAAGTCTCATATCATCTACCACCACCAATTAAATACACAAAGTAACCATAATAATTTATCATTTTAACTTCTTCAATCCTCTCTTATAAAGGTCCATCACATAATCAACTTCTTTTGATATTAAACATCACATTAATCCTACATGTTCTTATTTTAGGTAGCACGCTCAGGCCCATCATTGCTCCATTGCCATGCTTATTCATTAAGAATATTCGTTAATGCACAACAATTATTCAATTGCCACCCAGACTTAATTACTCAACCTTTCTAACTATGATTTCTCACCATTATCCGTTCTTTCTTTCCCCTAGGTTCTTTTTAAAGAAAATTAGATTATACTATTGATTTTACATCCTCATCCTAATATAAATTGCGACATTAATTTTTATAAAGGAAATCTAGGTCTGATCACCTCACTTCTTCTCTTTATTCATATTAATATAAATATACATTCAAGGGTACACCAACAAGATTTTACCTTCAAAATATACAATCAAGATCATACCATCAAGAACATCATCAAGAATACGCCATCAAGAACATACATCAAAAATATATATTATGAATACATCCTCCATTGTTCATTACCAACTAGGTTTCACTCTTCCATGCATCCTCTTACTTTGGATTAATTCTCCAATTTTATAGTTACATCACTATAGATACTTACTTTCACGTCATCAAATTTTTTAGAATCCCTCTACCCTCCTCAATTGTAATTAATAGTACACAATTATACGTTTCACTAATTAAAGTTTAACACAAAATTAAACCATAATCTACTTGGGCACAAAGCTACTACCAATAAGCAATGAGGTTCATCCTTGCACCGAGTCTAGAATTTTCTTAAAGAAGATTGGAAGGGAGGACAGGGGGACCTTGTTCTCTCATGGCCACCCTCTTCCTTCCTTTGTTAAGTTTGCCTAAATTTTTACCCCAAGTCATTTTAATGACTAATCCTTGTTAGATTAGGAATTAGGTATTAAAATTTAAAAAAAAACGCGGAGTTTCTAGTCCATGTCAATCGCTGTAGCAGTCCCATTACAGCGAAAACTCTTCGCTGCAGTGGTCCTGACGCCTGAGCCCACCAAATTTTAATTAAGCCCGTTAAATTAATTACACACTTAATTTCTTTATTTTGAGAAAATAAAACTAGACTCCCAAAAAATTTAAATTATTACACCAATGTCATAAAGGTGTTATAATAATCAGACAGGTCATTACATATCTACTCTTTTGAATTAGTGGATACTAGACTGACACTATCCATACATTTATTGTTCATACCTGACAGATCACTTGTACCTGCTACATTTGCATTAGCTAATATAGAATTATTCTTGTTTAGCATCTCCAAAATCCGTTCATATTGTTCCTTGATAAACACACAGGATGTAGATCCAGACTGTCCCCCTCCATTTGTCTCCAGTTGTTGATTCAGACTAGTTACATTTGCTATGACTTGATCTTTGGTGGTGGAGGCTTGTGGTGAGACAGATGAGCCAGTTGAACCATTATTTTGATATCCATTGGATATGTTGTTGTGACAATGTAGCTCTTCTGCCTGTACATGATAGTAATCATGCCCAAATTACACCTCGCAATTGAAGTATAAAGTGATAGCTGTCAAATATAGTAACCCAACTAGGTCGGGGTCAATCTCATAGGGAATAGACAAAAATAGTATGTTAATAGAAAATAAACTAACTTATAATTAATATCTCGAAAAGGGGTGTTTGAAAATGAAAGAAGAAAATAATTCTAAGAATAACTAAGTTTGTATCACATTAATAAAGCTAAAGTAAGACTATATTCCCCATGATATCATATCTTAGTAGGGTTTTACTAGTGATCTATCTAGGTGAATTTTGTGTAAGACTTACGTTTAGTACATTTAATTATTTCTCGACTTAAGAATTACCCTTATCTCCTATCGGTCTCAAAGTATATGCGTTTTGTTCTCCAATAGACAATAGATGCATTTCATCCATCTCCTCTCAATCTCAAAAGTGTGTATATTTTAGTTTTGCAGTAAATCTTGACTTTAACTATCCTCGGTTAGAGCTCAAGTTAATTACATGAGGGTTAATGACCTCAAATTGCGATTGTTACTCTCTTTTTCTAGCTTCAACCTCCTTGATCCGGCAAGTTGAAAATATGGGTATGTTTCAAAGTTTGCAACCGCTAAAAATAATTAAAATGAAGAGAATAAAAATCCATTTAATTCATCATTGAAGAATCACTATTTTATTATGCCTGCATTCGTTGATCCATCATGGTTCCCACAATCCTAGCCTAAGAGATTAAGCCTCTCATGTTTATGAGAAACCAAATAAAATATGTAGAAGAAATCATAATGAATTACTTACAATAATAAGTAATTGAGTTGCAAATCTCCAAGGCTATATTGAATCACAAGAACTTGATGAAATTCCAACAATTGTCAACTAAACTATTGCACAAATTTTCAAAGTATGAATTGTGCAACACTATGAATTAGATTATTTCATAATCGACCGTATCTCGTTAAAACATGTTATGAGACGGTATTTATAATAGTATATTAAGCTTTCGTTGTTCCTTCATGGATTGAAATTGGGTTTTGCAGCTTCTATTCCTAGTTGAACTGGATTGCAATTCCGGTCGTCTGGACTGGTGTGGCACGTCGTGCCCCTCATAGTAGTACACTGCCTGGTGCATCGCACCTATGGGTGCTCTAGTGACTCATGTGCAGCGCGTAGGCCATAGCACAGCTATGCCTGTGCACTGCCAACTTCTATATATTCATTTTGTCAATCGTGTTTGTCATTCTTGCACTTTTAAGCTACATTTAAGTCCAAATACATAACTTTAAGCATTAAAAGCATCTAATCATCTGTATTAGCTCTTTTTCACAAATATATCATAAAACACATTCAAACACACACAATTTATTCTTAAAATATATTAAAGTATTGGTGAAATATAGCTAAGAACTGCGTAAATTCACCATTCATCACCACCCCACATTTTAATCTATTGTTCATTCTCGAACAATCCACTGCTTCCCTTCTCACATTTAAGCACAAAATTCACCCTACGAATAGGTATACTAACACTTAGAATCATCATAAAATCAATTAAGCTACAACAATTCACTCACATACATAGAGGATCAACACTAAAATGCCAATATTAGAAATCACTTAGGGTTTAGAACTAACTAAACAAGATATACTTTTGGGCCAATATGAATTATATGTAATTTAGTAATCAAGATATACCAAAGTCTTACTGTCACGCCCCGCCATGGGGGTATGACTAACACCTGGTGCCCTACTAGGACCTGGACTGCTAAACTAGTGAGCCTAAGCACAACTGGTGCCTGGCTGGCTCTATCTCAGATTCCTGGAATCAAAGGGCTANACTGGTGCCTGGCTGGCTCTATCTCAGATTCCTGGAATCAAAGGGCTATATAACGGCTGTAAATACAGCCTCCGACCGACTGGGCCTATAGCCACCTGTCTTGTAACATCAGCTAACCAGAGACACAATCATAAAGGGGAACCTATGCGGGCCGACAAGGCCACCATGCTATCTAGTTATCTCTAACTCAATATAAGGAATACTGAACATCTACGTGACTGGCAAGGTCACCACTACTATCTGAATACGGCCCCACACGGCCAACACAACTAACCACATGGAGATATATATACAACATCTACAAGCCTCTACGAATATGGATAAAATGGTCGGGACAGGGCCACGACCTACCCGTACTGTATAACAAAAGAAAGGAAATAAACCTCTAGCTATCTAGCTTCGGATGACAGGAGCTGATGACTCAATGAGCTGGCTAGAATCATGAGGGATCGGCTCCTTGTCTATGAGTACCTGCAGGCAAGTAATGCAGCGCCCCAAACGGGCATCAGTACCACTGATACCGAGTATGCAAAGCAACTGAACACATATGAATATAAATAACATAACTAGAAACTCTGAATAGAAGGAAATATCTGGATTTGTAAGAACTGATAGAATCTGAATCAGGCTTTTCTGTACTGAGAATAACGCAGGAGCGTACCTATCGACGTGGCGATCTGCTGAATATTAGCTAATATAAAACATATATATACATATATATAACAAGAAAGGACCAATACCAGCCCCCATAAGCCGGAAGGTGCCAACCAACAAACTATCTATATACCCCTACCCGGGTCAAAACCATCCAAAAATAAATCACTCCACTCGTCTACTAACTACGAGCACCTCTACCGGCCCCCTAGGTCTCCAGCTC
>JACEIK010005928.1:42561-73884 GCA_018107945.1 Datura stramonium
AATTGACACTCATCCCACTCCAAACTAAAACAATACATTGTGCCCAATGTATGCATACAAAAAAAATGAGGGTAAGAACTCCTTGAAGTGGTCACTCTTCATCCTCCTTATCATCTTCGGCCTCAATATCCCATCATGGTCTCCATCTCCTAGGTCCTCCTCATCATCTCCCAAGCCCTCTAACAAGTCATCAATGGGGCCTTGGATTGTAGAAGCGGCAGCCACAACTACATCTAACATGCTCATATCGGGCACCGCCATTGAAGTACGAGCTTTCTATTTTCTTACTTCAGCCCCGAGAGACGTGACAACCCCCTCCACGATATCCACATGAAACCATAGCTTGGTCAAGTTATCATACATTGACTTCATCTCCTTTTTTACCGTCTTGGTGATTAGGGTAGGGAGACTTTTAGCCTATTTCTGAAGTTGGCTCTCATGGGAGTGTGTCATCTCTGCAAGTTTGTGGAGACTACTTGTCTGGGATGATGTTGTAGGAGGTGAGGATCCCCTCATAGGTGCTTCTCCTGAATCCTGGCCCGATGCCTCAGGATATGGAATGTTGACATTTGGGGCCATTGGGCCTGCTCTAATCCATGAGAGAGGGATTCCTGGGGGGACGTCAAAGGCTTGCAGCTGCTTCCACTTGCTCTTGGGATCATCCACGTACCTCTTTCTATCCACTATGATCACACCAGTAGCGGAGCTAGGGGATTCATCTAGGAAAAGCAGCACTCTGGCTTTAAGACACAACATAGGGCATTGAATTGCTAGTTTGCCTTGCTTTTCTCTTCATCTGAATAGCCACTATTTCTCAAAAATTTATGGGGATCGCTGTCATGATGCACGTGATGAGGATGGCCGCTTAAAAACATAGCCTCTGTTCATTCTTCGAAGGCATAATCCGGCCACAAATAAAATCCAGCCACATCTTGGCTTCAAACTTTAGATCATGCCAGGATATCTTGCCACTCATAGAGGCCCAAAAAGGTGTGTCAGCGGCTATGACGGGAGCTATCCACTTGAACTGGTTCTCTTTATCAGCAATTCAAGTAGCATACTCAAAGGTTGTGTCGATCTTATCCTCCCAGAATAAAGAATTGATGGTTGTCAGTGTGATGTCCACTTCTACACCCCTCACCATGACTGAGGGAAGGCAGGGGAATTCATCAACCTTGTCTCTGTGTTGCATGCTCTCTTGCCTAACCTGGTATGAGACGTAAAAACTCGGGCACTACACTGTAGTAGAGTTGGGCAGAGGATTGTCAAAGACGTGGCATTGGCGGTCAGTGAATTATGTTGTGATGTTAGGGAAATCACCCCGTAGCCCCAACCAAACGGAAGTGCTTCTCTATGTGATCGAGATCTCCTTGCAAATAGCATAGTGCCCTTCTATGTCGAACACGCAAAATATAATGGTCTCTCTAGTATTAGGGTATGGGGTCGCCCTTACTTTTTGATGAGGTCGGGGCGTTTCCCTTGCTTGCTTGTCTTGATGAAGTCATACTTTACAAGACCATGTTAGTGTCATACAACAGTATTTCTTTTTATATTTTTTTATGAAAAATAAATAATGACATATATTCTAAGCTAAGGTAAGGAATTATAACAATTGGATGGAAAACAAGTTGAAAAGTTCAGAGGTTAAGCACTAGCAGGACCGGTGGGACACCGGCAAAATGCCGGTATAGACCCGCGAACCGCTGGTTAACTGTTGGACATTCACAGATAAATGGGAAGAACATGACTCAATGGGCGCCACACTAACATTTCACTGGTCATGACTTGCGGAGTTCTAGTGTAGCGTAGGTCTGGGACAGTGTCCTGAAGCCTTGGTCCCTAACCTGCGCTTTATCCAGCGTTTCGCCGGGTCTAACCGGTTCATCGGCGAATGCCGTCAATTATATTTCATCCCCAAACTCATTAAAACAACAAAACTTTCATATCCAAGATTTACTCACCCAACACAACAACAACGAAAATAAGCAAAGCGATAATTTACCCTTAATAAAGGCGTCACTCCATCTATCATCGGGAAAATTATGCATTTTAAGCACACATGGAGTTACTCAGACTTCACCCCCAACTAGAATCAAAAACATTAATAATAAAGCATTTTACCACAGAGAATACCCACATTGTCAGTCAACATTTTATCACCACCACATATACCCAAAATATGAATAATATAAAAGCAATGACAAGCATGATAACGGGGTAATAAGGACACATGAACGGCGAAAAAATCGAATTTCACATGCTCAAGGTGATTCACATATTCAAACAATAATCAAAATCAAAGTAGGAGACATATATCGAATTAATTGAGAATAAAGAGAAAAGAAAAATCAAAGCTTGGAGTTGCCCACCAATGGAGTTTTCACCAGATTTTTTTCTTTTTGCCTTAGTGTAGTGAAAGATGAGTGAGGATTGATGAACTGAATGGAGTAGGAGTGTGGAATTTATAGGAGAGAAAAAATGGATAGGAGTGGTAGGTGAGGAGATGGGTTTAATGGTGGGAAGGTGGAAAGATGATGTATCGAGAAGTTAAAAAGGTGTAATGGGGAAACGGGAAGGTGGCGGAAAGGGTTTATGGGGATTTGGAGAGGGTTTGACTAGTATATTAAATACCTGGGTCGGATCTGGTCCACGAGTGGTCGATAAATTTTTTAAAGGCATTAAATACCTTAACCTGCACTTAACTGGAGGTTTCTGGTAGACACCGGTGGTTCGCCAGTTTAAATGTTGGTTACTATCATCCTTTCAATTCAATATTACGCAACCTGCAGTTGTTCGGTGGTTAGCGGATTGTCACAGAAATTTTGTCGGTTGGGTCACTAAGTATACCACAACTACCAGGTGTATGGGTTTGAGTCGGTGCTGAACCAGCGGATCGCAGGTTGGCACCAACATTCCACCGGTAGGTCACCAATTTCCTCTCTTTTTCCCCTCTATTCTGCTTATCACATGCGATAGGGAGGTGCCTCGCGTTTGTGTACCGGCATTTCTCCGGTCTAGTGACGTGCCTTCTCTGTTTTTCTTATTCTTGTCTTGCATCCAATTCTACCTAAAAAAATAAAAAAACAACAAAAACATTAAAGTTCTCCAGATAAAAATGCTTGGGTTGCCTTCCAAGAAGCGCCTTAGTTAACGTCGTGGCACGACGAATATCTTCTCCATCTTCAACACTCTAGAGGGTCATCCTCCGATTGAATCTCATCATCAAATGGTTCATAATGCTCCACTTCACCATCAAGCACTTCCATGACCTTACACTCATCTAGGGGCTTAATAGGCTGACATACATTGAAAGTGACCTCATCACCACCTACCCGGAACTTAAGCTCCTCAAGCTCTACATCAATCAAAGCTCTTCCAATTTCTAGATATGGGCTCCCCAAGATAATTGGCACCTCAGTGTCCATCTCACAATCCAGCACATCAAATCAGTTGGAAGTATGAATTTGTCTACTCTCAAAAGGAAGTAACACTCTAATAGGTTGTTTAATCGACCTATCCACCATCAAAATCCTCATGCATGTTGGTTTGGGACTCCCCAATTCGAGTTTCTTGAAAAATGACTAGAGGAATGAAGTTAATACTAGCACCGAGGTCACAAAGAGATTTATTGAATATGCATAAGCCAATTGTTCAAGGAATTGTAAATTCTCTAGGATCTTCACGTTTTGGGGCAAGGTTGCTAGTCATGACAACACTACAATGATGGGTCACCTCATCGGTGCTCGCATCCACCTTCTTTTTCTTCAAGATATCCTTCATAAACTTCGTGTATCTTGACATTTGAATCAAAGTATCTACAAGCGGTATATTGATGGATAATTTGCCGAACATGTCAATAAACTTGCGAAACTGAGTATCTTCCTTTTTCTTGGTCAGCCGTTATGGATATTAAGGTGGAACCCTTGTCTCTTGGTCTTTGTCATTGGAGACCTTCTTGCCTTTATTTCTGATCACAACATATGAAGGAGTCAAATCAACTTCCCCCTCATCCTTCCCTTCTTCATCATCATAAATACTTGGTATTTTTGGCACCTATTCCATAACATCATCATCCTTTACCTTTGGGTCAACAACATCCTTGGGCTTCACATCCATATCCTTCAATATCTTGCCACTTCTAGTCACGATTGTCATGTAATGGCCATATTTTTTTGGGTTGGGAACAGTGTCACTCGGGAGTGCACCCTTCATATGGGGGTTCATTTGTGAAGAAAAATGGTTCATTTGGGCTTCAAGATGATTGATCAATGTTGAGTGGGAACTTACTGTTTGGGTGAGGTTAGACACCTCCCCTTTTAATTCTTTAACCCTACTGCCGGTGGATTCTACCTTCTTTAACACCCGAAACAACTTGCCTTCAATCTTCGAATTGCCCAGATCACTCACTCCTGGCTGCACTAGAGATTCTTCAGCTTTTGGAGGAGGCACATAGGGGTTAGCACTTCGATGCTATCGCTCTCCTTTGCCATTTCGATCTCTATTCACCCAGCAATCATTTCTATCCCCCCATCCTTGATTCTCACAATTTCTCCAACCTTGATTCTCCTCCCTTTGGCACCAAGGGCCTTGATTGGAACCTTGATACCCAGGTCAAGAATCTCCCAACTAACCCGCAATGTATTGACACTCCTCCTCATATCTTGAGGCGAAGTGTCATCATCAAATTAAAGATGGCTTTGGGCACCTACGACATTCACGCTGTTAGCACCAGCTCCCATCACATGTTTCATAATCAACTCTAGCTGGGTCATCATCTCAGCAAGAGTTTCATCTCTAGATTCATCCTTTTTTCTCATCTCAGCAGTCATAAGATTGGGAGCAGCACCACTAGAAGATACCTCTACTTCTCTAGTATGCCATGCTAGATTGGTTCTAGCCATTCTGTCAAGAAGTACTTTGGCTATTCCATAGGGTTGATCCATGATGGAACCCCCCACCCCTCCCGCTCGCCAAATTATTTGCCACAGACTTATTGATAGAATCCAATGAAATGTAGAAGCTCTGAAGTAGAACCCCATTGGGTAAACCATGGTTCGGGCGAATGGAAAGTTTTTTCTTTAACCTCAACCATGCTTCATGGAGTTGTTCCCCCACAAGTTGTCGAAAGTTGGTAGTGTCATCCCTTAGTTGTATCATCCTCGAGGGAGGGAAGAACTTATCCAAAAAAACATCCATGAGTTCATTTCAAGAGGTAATAGATCCGGGAGGCAACTCCTCCAACCAAGCAGTTGATTCCCCGGTTAGAGAAAATGGGAAGATCCTCATCTAATTGACTCTTGACTTATATTTGCAATGTTGAAGGGTTATGAAATCTTAAGAAATTTTTGGAGATGCCTGTTTTCATCCTCGCTTGGAATTCCTCCAAAGAGCCCTTTCATTTGGAGTAAGTTCAGCATTGTACTCGTCACATAAAATATTGCATTTCCTACCGTAGGAGGTAGGCGAATGGCACCTACTAAATTGGGCATCATAGGATCATCATCCTCATGATACCGTGCCCATCTACCGAACCTTCTCCTTCTTGTAAGTATTGACTTATATCAAAATTAACCTAAGTGGCACCAATCACAAGAATAAATTTAAACCAACCAAGATGCAACAAATCAATTCAAAATAACAAACAACTAAGCGCTATCAAACTACATTCCCCGTCAATGATGCCATTTTTTATAACATCCAAATTCACTCCTCTTGACGAGAGAATATAAATGGTCATTGGCAAAACAAATATACCCAACGGGTCTCGGGGTTGAATCCCACAAGGAGTATTAGTTGATAACGCAAGAGTTGTCTATCAAGTTAAAGTAACTTGCTTCAATGTCTTGACAATAATAAAGTAAAAATTGGAGGAATCACAACTTGTCAATTTAACTATAAAATTTGATCAGGAAAACAGGAATAAAGTCTAGAAAATACCAAAGCAGAGACTACTAGGGGTGTGAAATTATTGGGGCATCATTGGGTTGGATTTATTAATATCTCCTAGTCTTATTCAATAGTATAATTAGTTGTGAAAAAGATGGAATCCTACATTTCTCAACCAATTAGATGCATTATACCTCGGGTTTTCTCAAACTCCAAAGCCTTTTTCACAACAGTCACATCAACCTGGGTAAGGATCAACTATTTCTAACTTTGTTTCTAAATGGGTGTTTGACAAAGGGTTTTGGCTATTTCTATCCCAACCCCACATGAACAACACTTAATTACCCACTAATGTTTTATCACCCATACTCTAAATTCCTTTTTCAAGCAAAATTAGAGTAAGTAAAAACAACCCACATTTGCAACTATGAATATTTAGATTAAAACATAGATGAAACATTAGAATTACACTAATTGAGTAAATCTATGATCAATTGAACAATACCCAATCCAAATCAACCCAAATCATCCACACATCCCAAGTAAAGAATTTAGCTACTCATATAAGTAGAAGAAGACATTGCATTCAATAACAATTCAACATCCATTCAACAAAATGAGTAAGAAAAAATCAAATTCAAAGGTCTGATCTCCAATGGAGTTTTCTACCTTTTCAAGGAAGAAGAAGATGAGTGTATATCTCTCTACTTCTCTCTCTAATTCAATACAAAGAGAATAGAATAATGAAAATTTGATATAGAATAATGGAATGTTCAATTCCTTTTTGAGATGTACCAAAAGAGGGTACATTCTTTCTCCTCTTTTTCTGAGATAGACGTTTTTACCCTTTTACTGAAGGGTGTCACTTGCGATTCACCTGCGGTCCGCTAGTCGGTTTTGGCTGATGGTCAGTGAGTTCTAGAGAACTTCGGTGTTGGCACCGGCGGTTCGCTGGTGCTAATCTGCGGCCCGTTGGTAGCTGTTCTTCACTAACATAGTAGGGAACTGAGATCTACCGGTGTTTCGCTGGTGTCCTCTAGTGGAGCGCTGATCCTCCTCTCCTTTTTTTCATTCTTTTTGCTCAATTTCATTCTTTTTCTATTTAAGTTAAGTACCTGCAAAGATCAAGGGAAAAGGGCATAAGATGCACCTAAATGACCTGAAAACTAAGCAAAAACTCTTATTTAAGAGCCTAGTGAGTTGGTAAATTACTAACTCATCATTGAGTCTCATAAGAAATTGATACAATCTTTTTATTTGTAAGAAATCCAAAAAATATTTGTATCCTTCACAACCACAACTAGGAGAGGACACTAGTGCCTCTAAGTTATTCTACAAGTTCTTGAGCCTAGTCAAATATCCTGAAACAAACTGTGTGCCTTAAGAAAAGATAGCAATTTCTCTATGTAAATTGATGGTTCTTGAACCATTTACTTCTTCAAATGTTTCTTTCAATTTTTTCTAGATAGATCAAACACTTGGAGCATATACTACACCACTCAACATATTGCTTTTGCAACAGTATTCATCAGCCAAGACAATAGTACAATATTTACCTTCTGCCATTGATCCTAGAGTTCTTCTCTAAATTTCTCCTTTTTTACTTTTCCATCAACAAATCGTAGTTTTTTTCTTTGCAATGAGGCTATGCGCACGGATTTGCTCCAAATGGAGTAGTTATCAGTACCAGTTAACTGAAAAGAAAAAAAATGAGGCTACAAGTAGTCTTCTTACTTGTAGAAAAAAAATGACCTAAAGATTTTCTCTTGGAGAAATCTTTCTCTTAGTATATATCTCCTTCTTCCTCAATCTTCAGATAATGCGATCTTGTATTATCGGGTGAAGGATATTGGAAATAGATTTAGTCAGTTAGAACTGTGGGTCTCCGCCATCTACTACTCGACCTTAAGTAACTATAGTTAGGAGGATCCATCTACTCTGTTAAGAGAATGTGCAGAATCAATTCTTTTAGGAGTTTTCAGTTAAGAAATACTCATATGCTCTGATACCATGAAGTTATTTAGAGTTTTTAGCAGATGAATTCTTGTAGAGAAAGTAGGGAAATAGTATGAGCAAGTAGATTAAGTTATAAAGAAGAAGAGGAGGAAGAAGAAGAAGAATAGAGAGAAACGAGGTTGTATTATTTTGATTCAATGATCAGAAAACTTACTTCATCAAGTAGATGTATGATACATTTATATAGGTCATGAACTGACTGATAGATAGGCCTTTAACTTTTATCTAACTCCTAACTGTTGTAACTAACATAACTGGCGTTCATTTTCATATTGCAAGAAATTCAAGAATTTCTGTAGACACTAGCACGAGCGAAAATGATCGAAAAATCTACTATTTGAAAACAGAATTGTAATTAACTATAACTAATTTTTGACTGAACATTTAGTTTTATTCTTTACTGCTTGCTACCCTTCACTGTTTGTTGCCTACTTTAACATATAGTTTAAAATTAACCTCATGTTGAAAAGTTTAAATTAAATTATTATCAAATATAAAAAGATGTCATTTTTTAAATTGGATTGACTTAAAAAAATAAGAAGTTTCATATAAATTGATACTTCTGAAGGGAGTGCATAATACACCTAAGCTAAATGTATAATTACACACATTTTTCATGCAAATGTCCTAACTAGTTAAAAGATCATTTTCTTTATGTTTTTTTACAAATTAAAATAACAGGGAAATGAAGCAGGAAATGCAAAAGGACCAGTGGTACCTGAAACAAGAGCTAAAATAGCAACACCTCTAGCGGCACCTTCTCCTAAGACTCGTTGAATTTTATTAACACAAAGCCTTGCAAATTTCCAAGTTTCTCATTTTAAAAAAATAAATAAAAAAAGGCTGAAATACTCTCTATCTTATTATTAAGAGTCAATTTGAGTTAGTGTAAATAGCGGGTAATATTTATAAATAAGCAGTTATTTAGGAATGAGAATGAAATGGGGTAGGTTAAATTTTTCCCTACTAAAGTTTTGTTCTATCCTGCACATTTAATTGTTTGACCTGTTTAGGTCAACCTCGCTCTGCCCTGTTTAATTCTGTCCCCTTTGACACCTATTTATATATTTTTTTTATTTTTGTATCAAAATTTAAAGTGTATCCGATTATTATGTCAAATATTATAATTTTTATTTCATGCAGTCACAATTACTAATATTCTTTTATTCGAATTTTTTTCAAAGACAGTAGTAGCTTCCTTCTAATCGAGAACAAAGAAGAAAAATTAATTTTTTCTAATTTGTTTATTTAGAATGTTGTTGGATCATAAAGAATAAAATAACTTATAACAAAAGTGGCAGGGAACTGGAAGGACTATTGTGATTTAACTAACAATTTAAGCACAAATAATTTTTGAAAAATCTACTTCAATTTTTAAATTTCCAAACAGTTTTTAAAATGACTAATATTATTAAATTAAGCCCATGTTTTATATTCTTATCAAATTTGACCCAATTTTTACATAAATAAAATTTTGATTTTCATTGGGTCTCCCACTAAATTTGTAAAATATTTCACCCTATTTACTTTTCTTTTCCTTCATTCTCTTTCTCACAACGATAGATGCTTCTTCCTCACTAGGTTCCGATTTCTTCCGCCATTGGAGTTGTGCTCTAGTTTATGTTTTTTTTTCTGTTTTCAGGTATGTTAATCATTTTAATTATGTTTCCTTTTTTTTCATTGTTGTGATTTTATTTTTGTTCGACTTTCAGGATTAGATTTTTTTTTGAATTTTTTATTTTGAGTTTTAGGGGTTGTACTGTGTTCATCTCAGTATTGATATTCTTTCTACAATTATAGCCTTTATTTTGATTTGCATGAGTTTTTATTTTTCTTTTTAGGGCACTTTTGTTTTTAATTTTGAGTAGAATGCTCTTACCTATTCCTTTAGGTATTTGGTTATTTTTGAGGGAATTATTGACGAAGTCTGATAATGCGTGTATTCTAATGAATTGGTGATAAATTTTTATGATTTATTTTGATTGTAATGAGTGTTGTGATTTTAATTTTTCCTTTTACTCAGAAAACTCGCATGAAAATGATTACATCTGGAAGTTGTGTGAACGATCATGATGAAGATTTTGTGTCACCTATTGCTCCTACGAAGAGCTATATATGTAAAAACTAGGAATCGTATGATCTGCTCGAAAACTAAAGAGCTTGAAAATGCGGTTAAAATTTTCAAGCATAGGACTAAAATATGTGATCAACTTGAGAAAGCTAAAGAGAGGGTGAAACTTGTTGATGAAGATGATAATGACAGTCCTCCTGTCAAACGAAGAAAGGGCAAGATCCGCGATGATGTTGTATGTAGTTTTTATGCTATATGAAAGAACAAAGGTTATCGACTCGTCTTAAATTCAATCAAAGGAAATCTCATTTGAAGGTATCCCTTGGTAGTGAAATTAATTTGTATATACATGAATAATTTAGTATACATGTATGCTTTTTAGATGTTTTCTTTAATTTTTACTGATTTCTTTATTTTTTTAATATGAAGGTTGGTGATTTTTCTGTGTTTACTGGTTTGAAGTGTGTTGAAGATGATGTCACTGTGTATGATAAACCACAAGTGAATAGGTTGATGAAAGAATATTTTTCAGGAGATGGAACGAAAACAATACAAGGGACCAATTGCTTGGTTGGCTTAAGAGAAATGTGTGGAAGTCGGATGATGATGCGTTCAAGATGGCTTTGATGGTATTCATCCACCATTTCTTATTCTCACATACTATGATCTTGGTATCACCAAATTTGTCTATGATATTATTGAAAGTAGTGATGTCATGACCCAAGTCTGCACCCTGGACGCGACACGACACCTAGGATCACAAGTGACCCCAACTAAACTCATGGAATAGCATAATTCAATAATGACTGAACTACTGTAAAAGACTATTAAGCGGAAGTTGTTTAAAAACAATACCCAAATACTTTTATAAATTAAGAACATCTGATAAGATACTTAAATTTAATCAACATTGAAACTCAAGATGAAACTAATATACCCATATCATCGGTTTGTGGGTCACCCTCTTGAGAAGTGTTTTATTTTCAAGGACAAAATTATGCAGCTGGCTAATGAGAAGAAGATTGTGCTTGAGGATTATAAGGCAAGTTCTAATAAAATATCTATCATCTTTGGCTCTCTTAATCCGGTCCAAATATGAAACTATGAAGAGCGTAAAGAAAGACCATTAAAGAAAGGTAAAACCAAAGTTGATGATGAGGGTTGAATTCTGGTGACTAGACGGAGACGCTCCAAAGCTCTCCCACAGAAGGATCATCTAAACAACTAACAAGAAAGAAGATAGTGAGAAGACCAAGGAATCAAAAACATGTTGAGCAGTCAAAGAAACCAAAGGTGGAGGTGCGGTACCACTAGAAACCACGATGTCCTGTGACTTTGGAGGAATTCCTACCAAGTGGGTTCTACATGATGATTGCTCAAAACAATATAAAGACAACATGCTTAGTACCGATGAAGAGGTGAAGAATGAAAGCCTATCAACATTATCTTCATTATAATCGAAAAAGCTTTCTAAGCCTTCTCTTCAAGAAGTTCACGCATTTGATACGAAAATCACATTTACAGATGACGATCTTCTACTTGGAAAAATACTGCACAATCTTCCTTTATATATGGTAGGTCACATGCTTGAGAAGAGGATAAATAGAATCTTGATAGATGATGGATCTAGAGTTAACATTCTTCCTATTCGCACCATGAAGGAACTCGGAATCTCACCTGAGGAACTTTCTAAGAGTTGCTTGATGATTCAAGGATTCAATCAAGGGGAGAAAAAGGGGCATAGGTGCTATCAATCTAGAGATCAGCATTAAAGATCTGCAATCGAGCGCATGAATGCATGTAATCGACACAAAGACTTCATATAATATGTTGCTTGGAAAGCCTTGGATACACGAAAAAATAAAATAGTTTCATCCTCCTACTATCAATGTTTGAAGTATCTCGAAGGTGGAGTCGAGAAGAAGATAGTTGCTGATGATAAGCCATTTGCAGAAGCTGAATCACACTTCGCCGATGAAAATTTCTACGTAAAAAACTATATTGTGAAAGAAGTGAAAGTCGATAATGTCGCAACTAAAAGAGCTGATGCAACTGCCGAAAAGGTTAAAGTTGGCAATGAGGATCCGCACTCCCTTTCAAATAAAGGGAACACTGTGCCTTTGAAAAGAAGATAACACATGTGATCTGCTATGTACCAAAGGTGAAGAAAGAGGAAGGTCAATCGTCCGATACCCAAGCAAGTGTACCAAAGGGGTTAACTTTCCCTGTCAGACAGATTGACGTTATTAATTTATCCTCTAATCTACTTGGAGAGATCATGGTTCAAAATACTCCACAAAATGTGGCACTCCCTACAAAACGCACAAATGAATTATTTGCAAATGCTAGGTGTAATCCCAACAAACCATCAAAGTTAGGGAAACTCCCATCAGAAGCTTCCATCAGGAAATCACGTGAGGGTTTGGTGTATAAGTAACCACCGCCAATTCGCATCTCCATAAGAAGAGCGACTGCCAATCACATCACTATAATAGACAAATCTGGTGTGCCTAACAAAAGACCTTCTATCTTTGACCGATTGGGAAAATCAACTGTGAGAACTTCTGTGTTTGAAAGGGTAGGCCCATTAAAGAAGAAGAGCAAGTTCTAGAGAAACTATCAGATCATGAGAATGCCCACTTCGTTCAAAACCTAGAAATATTTTCAAAGTTTGATTCCTTCTAGAATGAGATGACAAACAAAACTAGTTATTTCCTGTGGAGAGGTGCTGAAGTCGAAGAATCACACTGTGGTTTATAATAAGGAACGCGACGAAGATGAAGAAAGTGTAGGCTCTTAATATACACAAAGGGAGCACGATACCTCATCAAAAATGGAGGTTAATGAGAAGCTATAGGATGTAATCTGGTGTTATCACATAGCGGTCAATGATAGCGATCCTTAGGAGGATGAAGATGTTGGGGATGCTCCTCCAGAACTTGAAGAAGGAGTGAAGGTCATAGTAGACTCTTTGAAGGATGTTAATCTTGGCACCGATGAAGATCCAAGGTCGACCTATCTAAGTGCTTCCCTCACAATTGATGAAGAAATCGCTTACATGGATATACTCAAAGAATATAAGGATGTGTTTGCTTGGACTTATAGGGAGATGCCAGGACTGGATCCTAAAGTGGTGGTCCATCAACTTGGAGTCAAGAACGGTGCTCGTCCTGTTAATAAGGTTCAACAACATTTCAGACCAGACTTGGTTCCATTAATTGAAAACAAAGTTAACTAACTCATTGAAGCTGGCTTTGTTCGCGAAGTTAAATACCCCACATGGATTTCAAGTATAGTTCTCATGAGAAAGAAGAGTGGCCAAATTCGAGCCTGCGTTGAGTTTAGGGATCTCAATAACGCATGCCCTAAGGATGAGTTTCCGATCCCCATACCAGAGTTGATGATTGATGCTACCACTGGTTACAAGGCGATATCTTTCATGGATGGTTCATCAGGCTATAACCAGATCCGTATGGCACCAAAGGATGAAGAACTCACTGCATTTCATACACCCAAGGGATTTATTCCCACAAAGTAATGCCTTTTGGTTTGAAGAATGTTGGTGCCACATATCAAAGGGCTATGCAAAATATCTTTGACGACTTGCTCCACCAAAATATTGAATTTATATTGATGACATGGTGGTAAAGTCAAGAAAGTGAAACGACCACTTGCAAGACTTGAGAATGGTGTTCGAGTTGCTTCAAAGATATCAACTTAGAATGAACCCATTGAAATGTGCCTTTGTGGTTAGTTCTGGAAAGCTTCTGGGCTTCATTGTGCGACATAGGGGAATCAAAATCAATCAAGACAAGGTTGAAGCAATTTTGAAGATGCCCGTGTCATGCCCTGAGCCAACACCCTGGACGTAACACGGTACTTGAAGCCACAAGTGACCCCAAGTCAACTCCTGGTCTATCATACACTAGCATTTTGAGTAAACATACATATCAGAACCTTTAAATAACAGATTTATCAATTTCAGAAAATGTAAGGACCGAAAGTAGAGAAAGAAATAATAAATATGAAATACAATTCTGAAAGATAAGTCCAGTCTGAAAGCCAACTACTGAGGAGTTGCTGGGACAGGCCCCCAGCTAACTCTAAGTCTATATAAAACCATATCCAACTGGAGTAAATAAATAAGGCCCTCGAATTATGAGGACTCACACTCTTATCTGCTGGAATGGAATGCTCTGAAACTGAAGTAACTATCTGTGTTGAATCTGAGAACCTGCAGCTGTATCATGAAACGATACAACATGAAAAGCATTCGTCAGTACTTTGAATGTACTGAGTAAGTGGGAGAAACATACTGAATATAAAGTCTGAACTGCAATGACACGCCATGACCAATAGGTAAACTGAATTGAACTACTGATATAATCTAAAATGGTCAAGACGACCCTGTCTGATGGTCAAGGACATGCCCTAATTCTAAAATATTGAATCTGAGATACTATACTGAACTGAGCTGCTTATTCTGATATTGGACTGGACTGCCTAGTGGGAGAGTCTATAACCGACACTTAACCACGTGAGCTAGACGTGGAGTCCGATGTATATACCCCACCGGTAGGACCCAATATACCTTGCCAGGGTATAAAGGCATGAACTGAGTGATCACAAAAAATATATTTTGGGCCAATCAGGCCAAGTAATACTGAAACCTATGCTAACAACGTAGTTCTGGGAACCTGGGTGCACTGGAACCCCGGTCCGCTCGGTGCTAAGTTATACTCGCACTAGAACACCTAAATTGAACTACTAAGCTGATAGCTCGAAACTGGGGTCCAAGACTAATCAAGGACGAAAAACTGCATGTACCCTGAGAATTTTATCGGACTAGATTCTGAAACTGGGTTCTAAGACTGGTCAGAGCTGTTTATCTAGAAGCGTCGTAACCGTCTACAGAACAACTAATAACTGAACTAGGGTCCTGGGGCTGGTCAGAGCTATAACTGAATATCATGACCGCCTAATGGACCAAATAACTGAAATCTGAATCTGAGTCTGAAAACTTGAAGGCACCACTGACACCTCGAAAATAAATTGGAGTCAAACTGATCAATTGACATTATATGGACAACACTGAGGTTGCTAAAATATGACTGAAGCTAGACTGATATGATTCTGACTATGACTAGACTGATAGAGTTCTGTGTTCTAACTGAATAAATTACTAAGCAGCTAATAGAGAATTTCATTCAACGTACTAAAGTCATTCTAATTCATGGGATATTTACCCAACTTATACGTAAAGCAAGACAAATTCTAGGAATTCAACCCAAAGAATTCTTCATTCACTAGAGGAAATTTAACAAGTAAAATCATTACTCAAAAGTTTGGGCTTAAATTCATTTTTGTAATATTACTGAAAATCTGATGAGGAATTGATGAAGATTATATTAACAATAAGTATAAACATCGTTCTGAGTGAAATCAATGAAAATAAACATGAATGCTTCTCATACTCGAAAGCTCAGGGATTGAAACTGATAAAAGAAATTGAGGACTTTGGGGACGTAAGGGAAGGGCAATCCACTTACTAAAACCCCACATACCTAATGAAGAACCCACGAAAATCTTGAAAAATTGAGGAGAAGAAAGCTGCCCTAGTCTTGCTCTAAGAATTCCTGAGAGAACTTACGGTCTATTTTCTGAGTGCTTGAGTGGGGAATGAGAAAAAAGACTCATTACCCCACTAAAACGTCTAAAACCGAAGTCAAAATGACGTGGTTTAATGCTTGGAGAATAGGAAATTACTAAATAGCCCTTAGAAATTCGCAGGGAAAAACTGTCAAGTGCCCCTAACGGGTGACCTAACGAGTTGTGGCGTCTGAAAATAACTCGTGGTCACGCCCGTCAGGTACACTTCCTGGAATCTTCAGTGGGTGACCACAAGTAACTTAACGAATCGTGGTCACTAGCCGTCGACCACATTGTCTCACCCCCTAGGAAAATAATACAAAGTTGGTAACGAGTCACTCAACGAGTCGTTCTTACGGATGATGCCTTGTGGTGACCATCTGTCAAGTAACTGCCAACTTCTCAAGTTTCTAGATTCTGGCTTGGCAATGAGTGACTCAACAGGTCGTGGGGTTTGACCATGACCCGTGAAGTCACCCATTGGGAACACTAACTCATCATCTTGGCATCCTTCTCACGGTAGACCTGATGAGTCATTGGGTCCTTTAATGACCCGTCAGGTTGGTCGTTCTGCAACTTTTTTTTGCAGTTTTTCAAATTTTCTGATTTATGTCCCGGATATTGATTTTGAGCTTCCGGGGCATTACAATATCTCCCCCTTGAAAATATTCTTCCTCGAATGTTAGAAAACTTATAGCAACCAGAAAAATAACAATCAAGGCATTCAAATACTACTCATACAACTTCAAAACGACCGAAATGACTACCTCCATTTCAGAGAGTATAACTGAACTGAATTTTGCTTTTCATAAACACAACCAAAGTCAAAAAGAAAATTTATTTACATGAACTGATTCCAACAACTAGTTTAGGTCTTAAAAAAATACTCATATCAAGCTACAACAGAGTCGATAGGGAACAAGTGTGGGTATTTGGCCCTTATATCTGCTTTGGCCTCCCACGTAGCTCCTTCAACTTACTGATTCCTCCATAAAACCTTGACTGAAGCTATTTTCTTATTCCTCAATCTACGAACCTGACGGTTAGGATTTGGACTGGTACCTCCTCATAGGTGAGGCTATGTTTGACTACCACTATCCAATGGCACCACAGAGGTTCAATCTCCGATACACTTTTTGAAAAGTGATACATGGAAAACTGGATGTACAACTGCTAGTTCTTAAGGCAACTCTAGCTCATAGGCCACCTTGCCGATACACCGCAAAATTCTATAGGGTCCCACATACCTAGGACTGAGTTTCCCCTTCTTTCCAAACCTCATCACCCCTTTCATGGGAAAAATTTTCAGGTATACCCAATCATCAACTGAAAACTCCAGCTCTCTTCTTCGCACATCGGCATAGGATTTCTGACGGCTCTGGGTTATTTTCAATCTTTCTCGGATGAGCTGAACTTTCTGCATCACCTCATGAACCAAGTATGGCCCTATCAAAGTAGCTTCACCAACTTCAAACCAACCTATAGGAGATCTACACCTCCTACCATACAATGCCTCAAATGGGGCTATTTGAATGCTAGAATGATAGCTATTGTTGTACGCAAATTTGATAAGAAGCAAATGGTCATCCCAATTACCCTTAAAATCAATCGCGCACGCTCTTAGCATATCCTCCAAGGTTTGTATGGTCCACTTAGCTTTCCCATTGGTCTGCGGATGAAAAGCAGTACTGAGTTTGACTTGAGTGCCAAGTCCTTTCTGAAAAGACTTCCAGAAATAGGAGTTTGGCATAATTCTCTGCCGAAGTCTGACTAACTCCCCTGTCTGAAATGATTGATAAGGGCACCCCATGAAGTCTGACTAACTCCTGTATATAAAGTTTGTCATAATTCCCTGCTGAGTCTGTGGTTTTGACTTGGAGAAAGTGAGCTGACTTGGTCATTCGATCTACTACCACCCAGATTGAGTCATGCTGCTGGCGAGTCCGCGGTAGACCTGTAATAAAGTCCATATTTACATCTTCCCACTTCCATGTGGGTATACTGATATCTTCAGCCATTCCCCCTGTCCTTTGATGTTCCACCTTGACTTGCTGGCAGTTCGGGCACTTAGCTACGAATTCGGCAATGTCTCTTTTCATGATGTCCCACTAGTAAAATTCCCTCAAGTCACGGTACATTTTAGAAGCACCGGTGAATGGAATACCTTGATCTGTGTGCCTCAGCCAAAATCTACTGTCTTAACCCGCCAACATCTGGCATACACAACCTTCCCTTGTAACGGAGCACTCTATCTCCCCCTTGGGAGAAAGCCTCAACCTCTTTTCTGAGAACCACTTCCTTGAGTTTAAGTAGAACTGAATCTTCATCTTGTCTAGACTTAACTTCAACTACCAAAGATGAATCTGGCCCATTTTGCACAACTACTCTGCTTCCGGATGAGTCTATCAGTTGCACCCCTAACCGGGCTAGTCTGTGAACATCCTTTGCTAACTCCCTTTTTCCTCTCTCAAAGTGAGCTACACTTCCCATAGATCGCCTTCTTAGGGCGTCAGCCACCAAACTGGCCTTGTTCGGGTGATACAGCACACTCATGTCATAATATTTCAGGAGCTCTAACCACCTTCTCTGTCGGAGGTTTAGGTCCTTCTGGCTGAACACGTACTAAAGACTCTTGTGATCTGTAAATACATCTACGTGAGCTTCGTACAAGTAATGTCTCCATATTTTTAATGCGAATACCACCACTGCCAACTCCAAGTCATGGGTTGGATAATTCTTCTCGTGAACTTTGAGTTTCCTAGAGGCATAGGCTATCACTTTGCCTCGCTGCATCAGAACGCAACCAAGTTAACTCTGGAGGCGTGACAATATACTACAAACCCATTTGTTCCTTCTGGAAGGGTCAAAACTTGAGCGGTAGTGAGTCGAGTCTTTAACTCCTGAAAACTCTTTTCACACTCATCCTACCACTGAAATTTTACCTTCTTCTAAGTTAACTTGGTCAGAGGGGATGCTATGGAGGAGAAACCTTCAACAAATCGATGGTAATAACCCACTAAGCCTAAGAAACTCCTGATCTCGGTAGGAGAAGTAGGTCTGGGCCAATCCTTTACTACTGAAATTTTATGAGGATCTACTTGTATCCCTTCTCCTGTTACCACATGACCCAAGAATGACACAGACTTCAACCAGAATTCACACTTGCTAAATTTGGTGAATAGCTAGCGATCTCGGAGGGTCTGTAATGCTAACCTTAGATGATCGGCATGCTCTTCCTCATTTCTAGAGTACACCAGAATGTCGTTAATAAATACGATGATGAACATATCTAGGTACGGCTTGAAAACCCTATTCATTAGATCCATGAAGGCTGTTGGGTCATTTGTTAACCCAAAGGACATCACCACAAACTCATAATGACCATACCGAGTTCTGAATGTTGTTTTCGGTATGTCACTTTCTCTAACCCTTAACTAATGGTACCTCCACCTGAGGTCGATCTTGGAAAAGAAACTGGCTCCCTGAAGTTGATCGAATAAATCGTCAATTCTAAGTAAGGAGTACTTGTACTTAACTGTCACCTTGTTCAGCTGACGGTAATCTATGCACATTCTGAGGGTACCGTCCTTTTTACGCATGAATAGCACTGGAGCACCCCAGGGAGAGATGTTGGGTTTGATGAAACACTTATCAAAGAGGTCTTTTAACTTCTCCTTCATCTCCTTAAGCTCAGCTAAGCCATTCTGTAAGGAGGGATGGAGATTGGCTTAGAGTCTGGAAGGAGATCTATTCTGAAGTATATCTCCCGTTCAGGGGGAACTCAGGAAGATCTTTAAGAAATATATCTGGGAACTCGCTGACAATTGGAACTGACTGAATGGTTGGGGTCTCAGAGTTGTAATCTTTGACCCGAATCAGATGATATAAACATCCCTTGGAAATGAGTTTCTGGGCCTTAAGGAAGGAAATAAACCTACCCTTAGGCGTTGAACTACTGCCCGACCATTCTAACGCGGGCTCATCTAGAAATTGAAACTTGACAACTCTAGTCCTACAGTCAACTGAGGCATAGAAGGAATGTAACCAATCCATGCCTAGAATAAGGTCGAAGTCGACCATGTCTAGATCTACGAGATCAGTTGGAATGATTTTATTCAAGACTGAGATTGGGCAGCTTCTATACACCCAACTAGCTCTAACTGACTCGCCAACTTAGGTGGAAATTGAGAAGGGTTCTGATAGGACCTCTGGATGATGCCAAACTGAACTGCTACATATGGAGTTACAAATGAAAGAGTAGCTCCTGGATCTAGGAGGGCATACACGTCTAGGTGAAAGAGACATAACATACCTGTAACTACGTCAGGTGAGCTTACCTGATCCTAATGAGAAAAGAGAGAATAAAAATGATTCTGGTGTTGACCGCCATCTGTACATGATGGGTTGACCTGCTAAGCTGGTCGGACTGTTGGAGCCGATGAGGTAGTGGATTGTGATCTCCCTTGCCCTGCTGATGGGCACTCCCTAAGCCTGTGTCCAAGCTTTCCATACCCAAAGTAGCCCTCTCGTCCCTGAAGGCATTCTCCTGGGTGATTCCTACCATACTTGGGACAAGCTGGATACTTGTTTCCTATACTGTGGGCCTGAGATTGAGTGCCAGAAGACCCACCCCTCCAATCCTGGCAGGACCAAAAGGTTGGTGTGCTGGTTGAGCTAGGTGCTGGGGCCCTCTGCTATTGTTGCTGCTGTGGGCAGCTACCACCACCAGATCTTTGGTGGCCAAAATATATATGACCAGTTCTTGCCTGGTTGTTCTTATGTTCCATATCTTTCAACTTCTCTGCCTCAATCTGCTGGGCATACACAATTAAGCTAGACGGGTCCATGTCCTTGATTAGGATTGTCGTCTTGCACTCTTTGAGGACCAGATTAGATACTCTATTTACGAACTTCATCATGCGAGTCCTTGGCTCGACCACCATCTCTGGAGCATAACTTGATAGTCTAGTAAACTCCAGAGCATACTCCTCCACTGTCCGGTTGCCCTACCATAGGTTCATAAACTCTGTGATCTTAGCCTCCCTCAGTTTCCGGGGAAAGAACATATCTAGAAAAGCTGTATGAAACTCCTCCCACTCAACCGGTCTTGCTTCTACTGACCGCCCCTCCTTCCACTGCTCGTACCAAACATAGGCTACCCCTTTTAGTTGGTAAGCAGCCAGGTCAGCACTCTCGGAGGAGCTGACACCCATGATCTGTGTTATCTTTCTAATCTCATCTATAAAGCCTTGTGGGTCCTCTCCCACCTTTGTTCCATGAAAGTCTGGAGGGTTCATCGGGGTGAAATCCCGCACCCGGGCAGCAGCTGCAGACCCACTTGTGGATACTGGAACCACCTGCTGGTTCACTTGATTGGTGACGGTCTGAGCAAGCAATTGAATGGCCACCCTGAATTCAGCGGTAGACACAGAGTCATCCTGAGGAACTGCCGGAGCTGGTGGAGCGGGTCTGTTGGCATTTCCAGCTCTTCGTCCATTTCCACGTCGAGGAGGCATTGTTCACTGGAAGGAAATAGGAAACAATTCAGAAAGACGCCTTTGGAATTGGACTTTAACGCACGATAAAGAGCATGAACACAAGGGAATTTTCCTATTAACATCTCGTAGCCTCCTCGTCATAAGTATGGCGCGCATCACACACATGGAAAGGACTCTACTCGATGCGGCTTTCAGACTTTCCAAGGATGCTCTAAACCTAGTGCTCTGATATCAAGTTTGTCATTCCCCGAACCAACACCCTAGACGTAACACGGTACTTGAAGCCACAAGTGACCCCAAGTCAACCCGTGGTCTATCATACACTACCATTTTGAGTAAACATACACATCGGAACCTTTAAATAACATATTTATCAATTTAAGAAAATGTAAGGACCGAAAGTAGAGAAAGAAATAATAAATCTTAAATACAATTCTGAAAGATAAGTTCGGTCTGAAAGCCAACTACTGATGAGTTGCTGGGACAGGCCCCCAACTAACTCTAAGTCTATACAAAACCATATCCAATTGAAGTAAATAAATAAGGCCCTCAAATGATGAGGAGGACTCACACTCTTATCTGCTGGAATGGAATGCTCTGAAACTGAAGTAACTAACTGTGCTAAATTTGAGAACCTGCAGTTGTATCATGAAACGATACAGCATGAAAAGCATGCATCAGTACTTTGAATATACAGAGTAAGTGGGAGAAACATACTGAATATAAAGTCTGAACTGCAATGACATGCCATAACCAACAGGTAAACTGAACTGAACTACTGATATAATCTTAAATGGTCAAGACGACCCTGTCTGATGGTCAAGGACATGCTCTAATTCTGAAATACTTAATATGAGATATTGTACTAAACTGAGCTGTTTATTCTGTTACTGGACTGGACTGACTAGTGGGAGAGTCTATAACCGACATTTAACCACGTGAGCTAGACGTGGAGTCTGATGTATATACCCCAATAGTAGGACCCAATATACCTTGCCAGGGTATAACGTCATGAACTGAGTGATCACAAAAAATATATCTGGGGCTAAGCAGGCCAAGTAATACTGAAACCTACTGGACACGTAGTTTTGAGAACTTGGATGCGCTGGAACCCCGACCTGCTTAGTGCTAAGTACTACTCCCACTAGAACACCTAAACTGAACTACTAAGCTGATAGCTCGAAACTGGGGTCCAAGACTAATCAAGGACGAATAACTGCATGTACCCTAAGAATTTTATCGGACCAGATTCTGAAACTGGGTTCTAAGACTGGTCAGAGCTGCTTATCTAGAAGCGTCGTAACCGTCTACAGAACAATTAATAACTGAACTAGGGCCCTGGGGCTGGTCAGAGCTATAACTGAATGTCACGACCGCCTAATGGACCAAATAACTGAAATATGAATCTGAGTTTGAAAACCGGGAAGCACCACTGACACCTCTAAAATAAACTGGAGTCAAACTGATCAGTTAACATTTTCTGGACAACACTTGACTGATATGATTCTGACTATGACTAGACTGATAAAGTTTTGTGTTCTAACTAACTAAATTACTAAGCAGCTAATAGAGAATTTCATTCAACGTACTAAAGTCATTCTAAATCATGGGATATTTACCCAACATATACGTAAAGCAAGACAAATTCTAGGAATTCAACCCAAAGCATCCTTCATTCACTAGAGGAAATTTAACAAGTAAAATCATTACTCAAAAGTTAGGGCTTAAATTCATTTTTGTAATAATACTGACAATCTGATGAGGAACTGATGAAGATTATATTAACAATAAGTATAAACATCGTTCTGAGTGAAATCAATGAAAATAAACATGAATGTTTCTCATACTCGAAAGCTCAGGGCTTGAAAATGATAGAAGAAATTGAGGAGGACTTTGGGGATGCAAGAGAAGGACAATCCCCTTACTAAAACTGCACATACCTGATGAAGAACCCACGAAAATCTTGATAAATTGAGGAAAGAAAGTTGCCCTAGTTCTTGCTCTGAGAATTCCTAAGAGAAATTACGGTCTATTTTCTGAGTGCTTGAGTGAGTAATGAGGAAAAGAACCCATTACCCCCACTAAAATGTCTAAAACTGAAGTCAAAATGATGTGCTTTAATGCTTGGGAGAATAGGAAATTACTAAATAGCCTTTATAAATTCGCAGGGAAAAACTACTTGGGTGCCCCTAACGGGTGACCTAATGAGTCGTGGCGTCTGAAAACGACTCGTGGTCACGCCTGTCAGGTACACAGCCTAGAATCTTCAATGGGTGACCATGAGTGACTTAACGAGTCACGGTCACTGGACACGACTCGTGGTCACCAGCCGTCGACCACACTATCTCACCCTCTAGGAAAATAATTCAAAGCTAGTAACTAGTCACTCAATGAGTCGTTCTTACGAACGAAGCCTCGTGGTGACCACCCTTCAAGTACACTGCCAACTTCTCAAGTTTCTGGATTCTAGCCTGGCAACGAGTGACTCAACAGGTCGTGGGGTCTGACCACGACTCGTGAAGTTGCCCGTTGGGAGCACTAACTCATCATCTTGGCATCCTTTTCATGGTTGACCTGACGAGTCGTTGGGTCCTTTAACGACCCGTTAGGTTGGTCATTCTGCAACTTTTCTGCAGTTTCCTAGATTTTCTTATTTATGTCCTTTATATTGATTTTGAGCTTCTGGGGCATTACAGCCCGAGCCTCAAAATATTCATGAATTAAAAAGCCTTCAAGGAAAGCTAGCATATCTTAGGAGATTCATCTCGAACCTAGTTGGGAGATGCTAACCATTTAGCCATCTCATGAATAAGGGTGCTCTTTTCAAGTGGGATCAAGCTTGTGCTAACGCCTTTGAGAGAATCCAATCATATTTGATGAAACCTCCAGTTCTAGCGGCCCCTGTACCTGGAAAGCCGTTGATATTATATATTTCAGCACAAGAAAGGTCTGGTTGAGCGCTACTGGCCCAAGTGAATGATGAAGGGAAGGAAACTCCCTTTATTACTTAAGCAGAATGATGACACCAAATGAGTTGAATTATTCGCCAATTGAAAAGTTATATTTGGCATTAGTCTTCTCAATTCAAAAATTGAAGCACTACTTTAAAGCTCACATTGTTCATCTCATCTCTAGAGCAAATCTCATCAAATTTGTGATATCAAAATCAGTCCTTAGATTAGCAAGGTGGTACCTCCAGTTTCAACAATTTGAGATTGTGTACATCCCTCAAAAGGCCATAAAGGGACAAGCGTTAGCAGATTTCCTGGCAGATCACCCAATACCTGATGATTGGAAGCTAACGATGAACTGCCTGATGAAGATGCAATGGTCATTGAAGTTCAACCTCCATGGAAGATGTACGTTGACGGTGTTTCACATCATGGCATAGCTGGGGCTGGCATAATATTTGTCACTTTGAAAGGAGAGGTTCTACCATACTCATTCACTTTGACGCAATGTTTCTCCAATAATGTCGCTGAATATCAAACGTTAATACTTGGGCTGGAAATGGTCGTCGACGTGAAGCAATTGTGATTGCAAGTCTTTGGTGACTTTAAGTTGGTGATCAATCAACTCTTGAAAGCTATGAGGTCAAGAAACCTGAACTACGCCTGTATCATGATTATGCTCAAAAGTTGATAGGATGGCTTGGGGATGTAACCCTCCAACATGTACCAAGGAAGGAAAATAAGAAAGCTGATACATTGGCTACTCTAGCTTCAACACTAACTCTGCCGGATCAAGCACAAGTTACTATCTACCAAAAATGGGTAGTACCGCCACCAAATGAGGATGAACATATGGAAAATGAGTTCGAGAATCTCATCGTTGTCTCTGAAGGGGTGAAGGAGGACTGACGACAATCCATTTTTGACTATTTGTGTTATGGAATTTTGCCAGAAAATTCAAGAAGAAGGACTGAAATTCGTCGTCGTGCATCTTGCTTCCTTTACTATAAGGATACATTATACAGAAGATCATTTGAGGGAGTACTCTTTTGATGTTTGGGGGATTAAGAAGCATCCCAATCTTTACAAGAAGAACATTCAGGAGTATGTGAGTCATATCAATCTGGACCGAAGCTTCACTTCCACATAAAAAGGATGGGATATTACTGGCCAACAATGGTAAAAGATTGCTTGGACTACTTCCGAAGGTGCAAGGCTTGCCAGTTTCATGCAAATTTCATACATCAGCCGCCCGAAGTATTACACCCGACCGTCACATCTTGTCCATTTGATGCATGGGGATTAGATGTCGTTGGTCTATTGTCAAAATCTTATGGTGGAAACTTGTACATCTTGGCTGTAATAGATTACTTCTCCAAATGGGCTGAAGCTATTGCTCTTAAAGAGGTAAAGAAAGAGAATGTTGCAAATTTCATCTGAGTTAGTATTATCTACTGTTTTGGCATTCCTCGTTATATAATAACAGACAACGGCAAGCCATTTGATAGCAAATTGATGAATAAAATTTTTGAGCTTTTTGGTTTCAAGCAACGTAAATCTTCTATATATCATGCTGCCGCCAATGGTTTAGCTGAAGCATTTAATAAGACTTTGTGCAACTTGTTGAAAAAGGTCGTCTCCAAATCCAAACAAGATTGGCATGAACAGATGGGGAAGCTTTATGGGCATATAGGACGACTCACCGCACACCGACACAAGCGACACCATACTCGGTTGCTTATGGAGTTGAAGAAGTCCTATCACTCAAGCGCCAAATACCTTCTTTAAGGCTTGCTATTCAAGAAGGGCTCACCGAAGAAGAAAATGCTCGATTACGGCTTGCAGAGTTAGAAGCACTTGATGAGAAGAGACTGGAGGCTTAACAAAATTTGGAATGCTATCAAGCTCGTATATCTCGTGCTTTCAACAAAAAGGTTCGCTTGAGATGCTTTCAAGTAGGGGATCAAGTCCTGGTAGTAAGAAGGCCTATCATCACTTCTCATAAGTCTTAGGGGCAAATTCACCTCAAAGTGGGATAGACCATATGTCATACAAGAAGCATATTCAAGTGGCTCTTACAAGCTTTTTGACGCAGATGGCGTGAGGATTGGTCCTAGTAATGCAAAGTTCTTGAAAAGATACTATCCTTAAAGCGAGACAACGCTTCTTAATGCACGATCATAAACTACATGTCACTCCTGGCCCGCAAGAGTATAAACTGTGCACGACTTTATTAAAAAAAAGTCCGCTAGGTTGAAAATCTCGCGAGAGACGGCCTAAGAAAAAGTTAGGACGCAAAAGGTCCGCTAGATTGAAAACTTAACAAGAGGCGATCTAGACAAAAGTTAGGACACTAAAAGAAAAAACTCACTCTTTATGAACTATGGAATGACTTGATCCTCTTCACCGATGTACGTAGGCAGCTTAGAGTTTTATTCTAAGTTCAGTTGTATGAGTTTAAAAAGATATCACTCCAAGGGATGTTCAAGAGAAAGGTGATGAGATAAAGTTCATCTGGCCAACACATGGAGATTATATCTACAAGGGTTCTTTTATTTGAGATTCGGACCTTCATCAAACCTTGATGGTTCAATATAATGGGGGCAAATCTCCGTGGAGAATCAATTTCCTTAACAAGACAACTATATTTTTTTAAGAAAATTATCAAATCAGCAAGTCGTGGTCTTCAAATTGGTAAAGCCTTTGAGTGCGAAGTTCAGATTCACTATGTAGGCACATTTGGAGCTGTCAGTTTGCCGACATTCAAAATCGATTTTAAAAAAAATTATCATCCAACTCAAAGGCTCAAGGATGAATATGGAGATCATGACAAGTAAGTTCATAACCAAAATCCTAAAGCGTGGATAAAATCCATCCTGTACTTCGCTTTAGGCCTGGTCCCTTCAAGAACATAACCAAAATCTTAAAGCGCGGATGAAATCCATCCTGCACTACGTCTTAGACTCAGTTTCTTCAAGAGAATGACCAAAATCCTAAAGCACAGATGAAATTCATCCTGTACTATGCCTTAGGCCGGTTTCTTCAAAAGAATAACCAAAATCCTAAAGTGTGGATGAAATCCATCCTGTACTACGCCTTAGGCTCGATTTCTTCAAGAGAATGACCAAAATCCTAAAGCGTGGATGAAATTCATCATGTACTACGCCTTAGGCCAGTTTCTTCAATGGAGTAACCAAAATCCTAAAGTGCGGATGAAATCCATCCTGTACTACGCCTTAGGCCAGTTTCTTCAAAGGAATAACAAAGTCTTAAAGTGTGGATGGAAACTCATCATGTACTACTCCTTAGGCCGGTTTCTTCAAAAGAATAACCAAAATCTTAAAGCGCGGATGAAATCCATCCTGTACTACGCCTTAAGTTTGGTCTCTTTAAAAGAAAAATATGAAACTGCATCAATAATGAATACTCCATCAATATTAATCCGCATCAAACTAGAACTGGTCCTTCTAATCTGTAAACAAAGAAAAGAAAGGGGAGAGAGAAAGGCAATACAAAAAAACACAAGTAGAAGAAAGATTATTACCTATTAAGACGTTTCAAATTTTAAAGTCAAGTTCAAAATGGAGCCTAGACCAACTCGACTAGATTTGAGATATGATTTTTGGTGAGAAGGAAGCCCTTGAAGTCTAGATTCTGAAAATTAAAATATTTTTCTATTTCTTTGTTCCGACATTAAGATATATAAGTTTTAGTGGAACCTCGCAAATCTAAAATTTTCAGCATGACAGAATTTTAAGCTAATTTAAAAATTTATATATAATAATATTGAAGAGTTTTAATCCTAAAATTTGGTTATATTGTAGATATTGAAATTTAATTTATGGAACATCAAATGGATTATAATTTTGATATTCCTACAATATGATATGAATTTTCTACGGCAGACATGCTAAGCTGTGAAAAAGTGATAATTCGGGCATGACAGAATGTTAAGTCAATTTCAAAAAATTATGCAGAATAATATTGAAGGAGTTTAATTAGAAAATTTGGCTTATTTGTAGATATAGAAGTCTAGTTTCTAGAAAACTAAACGGATCATAATTTTAATATTCCTACAATAAGATATGAATTTTTTAACCACAGACATGCTAAGCTGTGAAAAAAGTAATGCGAATCAACATGAAAAAATTTTAAGCTTACTTCAAAATATTCTATAGAACGATATTGAAAGAGTTTAATTCTAAAATTTGGTCATATTATTAGATCTTGAAGTCTAGTTTATGAAAAATTAAATGAATCATGATTTTGATATTCTTACAATAAGATATGAATTTTCTACCACACATGTGTCAGGCTGTAGAAAAAGTGACGAAAATTAAAAAGGAAAGGAGAAGAAAATTGCCTGGTATTATGATTAACTTGCAACACTGCAACTGATGCAAAATAATGACTCGCAACACCGCAACTCGATGCAAAATAATGAAGAGCACATCTCTTTATATAGAGTTTCAAGGAGGTAAGAAGAAGTAGTGTGCTAGTTGGATTGGAGTTAAAGTATCCTAATGAAATCGATTGAAAAGTCAAAGCCTGCGGCAATTCTTCTTGATACCTACTGTTAAGAGTGGCAATCCTTCTTGGATACAAATTTAATCTATATCACTTCTGAAAAGTGACAATCCTTTCCTCGGATACAAATTCAATCCACATTACTTCTAGAAAGTGGCAATACTTGGATAAAAATCCAACCCATATCAGAATTCTAGAATTTTAATGACTAAAATTTACGCGATCTGAGAGAGTTACTAAATTTTGCTCATTTTATCATGATATGATCGAGTAGATAAATAATTCAATGTAAATACATTAAACATATGATGATTAATCTCAAAAGTATGTTACAAAATTGATACTTCAAATATAGCCCTTAAAATATATATTTTAGATAAGTCTTGAAGTGGGGGTATTTGTAAATGGTTAAATTTTGTCAAATTTAAACTATGCAAGAAATTTGGATTTCAAATTAAAAATATATTAATCCAAATAAATATTATGAATTAATATAATTGGATTAATCATTAAGTCCAATAAATATAAATTTAATTAATGGTTCAATTTCATAGGGTTAGTCCATCAAATTGGGTTACAAATGATAAGCCCATTTTAAAGAGCCCAAGATGTCAACCTCCTAGAGGCCGAACACACACAAACACGTGTCATACCAAGTCAAATAAAAGAGCCAATGAGATCATGCCACATGTTAAAAATGACACAACATACCTAGTCAAATCAAAGGCCAATAAAAATGCACCACATGTATAAGGGACATGTTCGACTATCAAAGATCGCCATATCAACTTAAACCGATCGCTGAAAGGTTCACACATCGCAATTCTTTCCACCTTACAACTATAACAGGGTCTCATAATTCTAAAAGAGACCAATTCCAACAACAAGCCGAGAGAAACATGATTATGTACCGCAGTTTTCTCTACAAGCTACAAGCATTCAAACACCTGGGCTTTTCTCTAAAAGCTCGTAGATCAAAGAAAATTTAAGAACAAGCTTCAAACTCTTGAATTTAAAAACAAATCAAGATCGAGATCACCATATTCAAGATCAGATCAAAAGCCCTTGAATTTAAGTACAAGTCAAGATCAAACTGGCTAAGTTCAAGATCAAGCTCAAAAGCCCTTTGAATTTATATTCGAAAAGAAGAATCGAGTGATTAGCCAGAGATCAGAACACTCATATTCATAATAAATACCACGTATTTTTAAGTGATATTTTCTCCGTCTTGATTATTATTTTTCTCGATCACGAGATTTTATTATCTACAATGATATTTTTTAATAAATGACAAAAAGCTCAATTAATATTTCTAGCCTTTATACTTCTTTAATATAGTATAGATAATTGCTTTTGATGAAGAAAGAAACTCAATAATTTCAATTCAAATTTGATTCATTTGCAAACGTTAATAATCCATGCTCATTAAATTTCATTATATAGTGCATGTACTGAATGCGATTTATAAATCATGTTCGACGAATGCGATTTATAAACAAGTTGTTCGTCGAGTAAAATTATAAATCTCATTTTTTTTAAAAAGTCATGATACTTCATACAAATATACTACTGGATACAATAAGATATACTACATTAAGCATACAAAATCAAAGTACGTTTACACGTAAGAAAGTTAAATGCTCATACAAATTTAGTACTAAACAATAAATAAACTCTAGTACATTGAACATATACAAAAAGGATACATTAAGATGACATATATAGTAAATGTATAAACAAACTCGTAAAATCTAATACATAGAATTTTAAAATTTCCACTATATAAAATTTTTTATCAATATAATAAATATACTTTGAATTTTTTTTTTAATGATAATTTCTACATTTTTATTGTTAACATACATAAATATTCGCATGAAATTCAATTCTCATATAATTATACTATCGAATACATTACAGGAAGATCTAATAGATTAAATCTACTACATAATAATGTGTTTATCGTGAAAAGTTAAATGCTATATCAAATAGTTTGTGATTGTATTATAAAATTCATCCTAATTATTGCACCTTTCTTCATGAGTATGATCGATTTTTTCGATTACAATCGATTTTTGAAACAATCTTTTCATGTCATTTTAAATTTACCTCATTAACTTTAACTCTTTTCAATTTTTAGTATTGAGAATAAATTAACCCTTAATGTAAACAAAAATATTTCTTGTATTTAACGAAGTGATCAATATTGTGACTTGATTTATTGATATTTACCATTTATTTTTTTGTGACAACTTTCTTTCAAGTTATTTTATATTTTTATTTCATTCAATTTTAGTTCTTTTTAAATTGTCAAGGAGGTGTGTGTGTGTACATATTTCTATTATATAGAAGAGTCAAGTTGGAACAATCAAGAGTAATATTGTAATTTCACATCTAACTCATAAATGCTTCAGAACATGTGTTAAAACTTAAAAATTGATATTCATTCGTTAAGAAAAATATAAAAAAATACTAGAATGTTCCATTTCCCTTAATTTTTTCTTCTTTTTCTCTGTTGAATTGATTTACTACTTATTTACTTTTATCTTAATTTTTTTGTATATTCAATTCTCCATCCATCTTCGCTTTTTCATTAATAGTGGCTAGATTTTATTTATAACATGGATGACCATGGCTATGATGAGTGGTACAAAGAGCAATTCAAATTGTACTGTATGATATATTTGGTCATTATCTTATTTTCTTCACCAATTATCTTTAAATA
>JACEIK010005928.1:77783-96084 GCA_018107945.1 Datura stramonium
CAATTGCATGTTATTTAATATTGTGAATAGGAATTATTTTGTTTTCTTTTGATTTATTAGTATGGTTCAATTTAAAACTTTGATATATACTAATCGCACTATTGTAGGATCATAGATTTATGTATTAGTTGTTCATATAGTCATGATTTAGGATCAAAATCGTTTCTCCTAGTGGTTGAACCAGATGACACAAAAGTTGCAGTTAAAGCATATGTTCTCGAGGAAAAGCGAATTTCATTTAAAAAATAAATGTTGCTAAATAAGGAGGGCAGAGTTCTGAGAGATGAGTAGACTCTTCTCTTTATGTGGGAATCAAGAAAAGTATTACCTTAATCCTTCATTACGCACCAGTAACGCAGATCTTGTTGAGAGTATTTTCTGAACATGTTATTAAGTCTAATAATGGAGTCTGATAACACCAATAGATATATTAAAATCGCGATTCTAGAAAAGTAAGGTTTTCATTTTATAAACTAAAGATATTCTTAAATAGAAGATCTTGTTTTGATCATGAGCATCTCATCAACCTCAAAATTGAGTATGACGGGGTGTTGGATGTTGTAGCAACATTTTTTCGTTGATGAATAATTATCCTATCGGACTTTCTAAGGTCGTTTGTCTTTTTCTTTTTTAATAGTTTCAAAATTAGGGGTTGGATTGCTGCACTTTCACATATAAAAGTGAACTTAAGAAAGTTCTTTTTGTTATATCAGAGTTTGATTTGATTTAGATTTGGTTGGATGTTAGGACATCTACAGGTATTGAACTTCAATATATAAACACATCTATGAAATGACACGTCAAAAAATAAAAATTAAATATGAAAAATTTAAATTTATATAGTATTTTTCTTTTGGTTATTTTCATTTATCGATTTTCTTTGTGTACTTCTAACAGTTACTTTACCGTGTTCTATTTTTTCTGTTAGTGTTAATATATGATAAGTATGATTGGGTTTTCAAAACAACTCTTTTTCACCTAATTTTAAATCTACCTAATTTAGTTTTAACTCTTTTCACTTGTTAGTATTTAGTTGGAATTAATCGTTAAAGTGAAAGACAAAATATGCTTGTATTTAATGAAGCGAGGAATATCATGACTTGTTTGTTATTTTTTACGGTCTATTTTCGTGATAAATTTCTTTCATATGATTAGATTTATCTCATTCAATATTAACTCTTTTCAACTTATCAATATTAGTTGGAATTAATTGGAGAAATTAATTTTAGTGAAGTGAGTGAATATTCTGGTAACAAAAGTAGTAAATAATTGACTTCGAACTATTTAAGATTTTTTCACATAAATCACTCTTAACGTTATATAATATGCACAACCATAAAAATAATGTTTTTTTCCCTTTTTAATGTTCGGTGTTTATTTTGAGCCCATGACTGATTCATATTTGCAGTATTTAAGTCCCGTTAAAAGGGTAAATGCTTCGTATGAAGATTTTTTTTTTCTATTTTTTTATTAGAATCAAGATGAATAATAATGAATAAAAGAATCATGTCCACCCCAACTACAATGTTTCATAGTGCCATGTATAATATAAAAATAGAGTTGAGAAGAGGCAAAATTTAGCAAGCAAATGCCATTTTGGCCCATCTTAAGTATTAATACTATTTTTATATTATCCGTGGCACCACAAAATGTATGATGGGGTAGACATGATTCTTGTATTCATATATCGAATTTTATCCTTAAAAAAATCTTAATAGGGAGCATTTACCCTTTTAATGGGTCTTAGTAAATTCAAATAAGTTATGGTCTCAAAATGAATAGTGGACACTAAATAAAGAAAAAGACATCTGAAACAATTTGAAACCAGTTGTTTTCCATTTTATTTTTCTCACAATACTCACCCACTTTATTAAATACAATATTAATTTTTTTCTTGCCCGCATATTGGTGTTAGAATCACAGCGAAGTTTTCTACTACTGGGTTTCGTAAAGTATAAATGTCTATATTTGCTTGAACTAAGTTCATTGGTCCTAAGATGATAACTTTTTTTGGTATCTTTCCTGGAAGATAAGCACTCATAGCTCCCTCAGTACATACATCTCTGTACGCGTCTCCCTTTGGTTTTGAAGAATAACCGCTAATTCGGCAGAGTTTGGCAAGTCGGAGACTACTTGGTCTTCTTCTTATGATGGTGAGGGTGGTGATGTGGGAGGTGGTGGAGGAGGGGGTGGAGCTTGTAAGGTTAAGGCCTAGTTTTGAAAGTGTAAGGATTGGAAATATGGCGGTGGATTAATGGGTGTCGCCATGAATGGTTGGGATGGGTAGTTTTCGTTCTGATATGGGAAGGTCCAAGGAGTGAAGAGAGGTGTGTGCGTCTGGGGATTTAAAGTTGCTGTTGGGAAGAATGGCATTTCATTGGTGAGTTGGTATATTAAAGGACTGAGATATGGTGGAATCTCCCAAGTCGGGTAGTTGTTGGTTGGGAAAAAGAAGGGGTTGGGAGTGTTCAACATCCATTGGATGTGTGTTTGATTTTCTATGGTCATTCCTGGAGCTTCTGTCACTACTTGAGATAAGTAGATGGGATCCTGAAGCACTACCACAGTTTCTTGGGTTCCTATAGTTAATCGAAAAGAAAGATCTTGTCCCAAAAGACTGAGTTCGAGCCAAGATTGGATTAGGTAGTTCGATGGTGGAGGGGTGGTGGCAAAGAAGAGGGGTTGGTTGTTGTTTTGAGATTGTGGTGGCATTGGGAATAGAGGTGGTTGTTGGTTGTAAGGATTCATTGTCAGAGTTGAGTATAGAAGAGGGAAATGGCGTTTGAGGTGTGATCAACTTCTTTGTTATTAGATAGTTAGATTAATTCAAGAGGCGGATATTTCACCCAAAAAAATTCTTGTATTTAATGAAGGGAGTGGATATCATGATTCATGTGTCAATTTGTCGGTTTTTACTTTCACTCATGATTCATGTGTCAGTTTGTCGGTATTTACTATGTATTTTCCGTGATAATATTCTTTTCACGCGATTTTAGATCTATCTTATTCAGTATTAACTCTTTTCTTTCACATGATTTTTGATTTATCTCATTCAGTTTTAACTCTTTTCAAATTGTTAGTATTAGTTGGAATTAACCGGAGAAATTAATTTTAGTGAACTAATATGTAGGCAAACAAATTGTATTTAATGAAGTGGGTGAACATTGTGGAGAAAAAAGTAGAAAAGAACTGGCTCTGAATTATACCAAATTTTTTCACATAAATCACCCTTAACTTTATATATTATGCACAACCATGAAAAATGTCTTTTTCTTCGTTCAGTCTTCGATATTCACTTTGAGGTCGTGACTTATTCAAATTTGCACTATTTAAAGCCCATTAAAAGGGTAAATACTCCCTATCTAGACCCCTCCCCCCTATTTTTAGTTTTGAACACAAGATATATGATGAAGATTAAAAGAATCATGTTCATACCACTACAACATTTCATAGTGCCATGTAAAATATCAAAATAGATTTAAAACTTGAGAAGAAGGAAAATTTGGCACCAAATGTAACCTTAGCCATACACCTCCACTTCCAATTTTAGCTAATAGCTCAAATCTGTTTGAAACGTAAAAGACTTTTTCCAAATAGTTAAAATATTTACTAGCAACAAATTTGTTTATTCACAAAGTTCGAACCCAAAATGTATAATTAAAAATGAAAGTATCATATCCATCACACCAAAATATTTAATGGTACAAGTCTTTTCATATTTTTTTTGTTGCCTAGAAAATATTTTAACTTTTGGAAAGAAGTCTTTTAGGTTTCAAACAGATTTGAATTGTTAGCTAAAATTGGAAATGAAGGTGTACGGCTAAGGTTACATTTGATGCCAAATTTTGCCTATTCTCCACTCTATTTTTACATTTTACATAGCACTATGAAGTATTATGGCGGGATGGATATGAATTTTTAATTCTTCGTTTGAAATTTCAGGTTCGAACCTAAAAATATTGATAAGGAGCATTACCTTTTTAACGGGCCTTAAATAGTGCGGATTTGAATCAGTCATGACCTCAAAACAGATATCATAAACTGAACGGAGAAAAAGACATTGTTTTGTAGTTGTGCATATTATAAAGTTAAGAGTGATTTATGTGAATAAATTTGAAACAGTTCAAAGCTAGTTGTTTCCAGTTTTGTTTACCACAATATTCACTCACTTCATTAATATGTTTTTTCTTGTCTACAATTGGTCCACTAAAATTAACTCCTCCACTTAATTTCAACTAATATTGACAATTTGAAAATAGTTAAATATTAAATGAGATAGATTGAAAATCACGTGAAAGAAAGTTTTCACGAAAAATAAATCGTGAAAACTGACAAATCAAGTCATGATATTCACTCACTTCATTAAATACATGGATTATTTTTCTCTAAACTTTAACGGTTAATTCCTACTAAATACTAACAATTGAAAAGATTTATATTGTTTAGTTATTTTAATGATTGACTGTGATTGATAAAGTTTTTGTAAGTTGATAAAGTGAACTAGGTCCAAGGAAAGTTGAATGTACAAATACACTAAGGTGAACCAAGTTCAACCCAGGGATAGTGGTACAGGTACAGTACACTGAGGTGAAAGACAACAACTCCTACTCAAACAAGAAATATGCACTTGTAGATAAGGCAACGGGACTTGCATCAGGATAAGAAAGCCAGTGAAGTGTTGCAATCCTTCTAGAACACATAAAGCAAGAAGAGCACAACTAGGAGTCTAAAAAGAAGAGGAATCACAGTGTGAGAAGGATTACTCTTATGGATGGAATATTTATACCCCACGAAGAGTTCATAAGAGGCTGATGATTGCAAGAGAGAAATACACTGTAACTTCCTAGGAAATTGTTAGTAAATTAAGAGAAGAGAAAAATGTGAGGTTAGGGATTTGTGTTGAGCTTGTTTTGTTTAGGTTTCTAACTTGGAGTGTGAATTGAGAAATGAGTTACTAGTTAGAGTTAATTAGTGATTATTGAGGTACTAGAGTTAGTCCCTTAGAATATAGAATTATAATCTAAAACTTGCTCGTGAGAATTAATAAAGGCCTACTCAATAGGTCGTATTTTTGTTACTCCCTTGAAAAAGGAGGTTTTTTACGAAATTGCTACCTGTTCTTTGAGTTTATTATTTATTACTTATGATTTGACTGAACCTAGTTCAGTACCCTCGAGTAACAGTTGGTGATTTCAATTGGTATCAGAGTAGGATTTTCCAACAAAGATTTACACCTTGAAAAACAACAATGGCAGCTCCACCAATAGCTCAAGAGGGATAATCAACCACCAGGCCTTTGTTGTTCAATGGTCACTATTAGGGATGGTGGAAAAACCACATAATGGATTTCCCCATAGGAGAAGATCATAACTTATGGAATATTGTATTCGACGGACCTACCATACCTATGAAACTAGCTGAAGATGGAAGAACTCAAATACCAAAAGGGAGATTGTAGTACACTAAGGAATATAAACTTTCTATTGAGATCAATGCGAAGGAGAAGAAGATTCTTGTGTGTGGAATTGATCCTGATAAGAATAATCGAGTTTTATCATGTACTAGTGCAAAAGAAATATATGATGCTCTCCAGACCGCTCATGAAGGAATAAATCAGGTGAAAAAGTCGAAGATCGATATGCTTAATCGATAATTCGAACTATTTAGGATGAATGATGGTGAATCCATTCATGAAATGCACACTAGGTTCTCATCCATCGTGAATGAGATGTACTCACTTGGTGAGACCATTCCCACAAGTAAGGCTGTAAAAAAATTACTCACTGTTCTACCTGAATCATGGGAAAGTAAATTGGAAGCCATCTCTAAGGCCAGAGATCTTGAAACACTAAGTATGGATGATTTGATAGGGAATCCAAAAACTTATGAACTCACGAAGTCTCAAGAAAGAGAGCTGATCAGTTCCCATAAGGAAAAGAACCTGATCCTTAAGGCTACTACTGTCGAGGATGACAACATGGCTCTGCTCACTCGAAGATTTTAGTGAATCATCAAGAAGGATTTCAACAGTCAGAAGAAGAATGTACCAAAGTCCATCAGGAAAAATCTTCGAGATCTGATCTGTCTCAAGTGTGGTGAACCCGATCACTTCATGAAGGAATATCCTCAATGGGAATTAGAACACAAATGAAATCTACCTAAATAATCTAAGGAAGAGAAGAAGGATCAATTTTAAATTTCCAATAAAAGACTCACCACAAAAGAAGCAGCTACCATGGCAGACACTTCCAATGATGAATTTGAGGCAGTCACTGAACAGGACGATTGCTCTTTTTTGGACATAGATAATTCTGATGATGAAGGTGTATTGGCTATGATGGATAATTCAGACTCAGACAGTGAAGAAGAAGGAAATGAGGTAAGCTTCATGGAACACAAATCAAAAATAAAAACTTACTCTCATAAAAAGTTAGCTTCTTTGTCACTTGTTCTTATTGATGATGAATACAACATGCTGTCTATTGAAAAAGAACAAATCATGAATGCTTTTACCTCTCTCAAGTTTGATAATAGAAAACTTGAAGAAAATAAAGGAGACTTGTAGAAAAGAGTTGAAGAGTGTGAAAAGGTCCTTAAGAAAAATCACGAAAAAGGAGAAATTATCAGAAAACTCACTCTAGAGTCACAAGCACTAAGCACAGAGATCATAAGCTTCAAAAGACTCTAGTAAAAGCCAAAGATGAATAAGAAAGAACCTTAAAATGGACCAAGTCCTCTGAACTTGTAGTTTCAATGCACGAAAATCACTCTAAAAAAAGACAAGGATTAGGATAAAAAATGGCATACACAACACTAAGCATGAGTCTAAATTGTATCATATTTTCTGTTCTCACTATGGAGTAACTAGACATTATCAAGAACAATGCGTAATCAAGCAAAGAGCTACAAAGAAAATTTTGAATGTGCAAGTCCTAGAACAATGTCCGCAAAAGTCAAATTCAAATATGGGAAATTGAAAATAAATAGGAATATTATTTTGCCACATTGGACCAAAAGAGATTTAATTCACCCATTTAAAAATGGAAAGGGACCCAAGCTAGTCTGAGTACTGATGTGTTGTGAGTTTACAACACTTTTGATGCTCAAAACTAGAAAATAAGTATGGCTTAGGTCTGTTTATATGGATATGAGACACTTTTACTTTATTTTCAGGGAAAAAAGATATTGGAGTTGAATTGTGCAAAAGATGGAGAAAATTGCAGAAAAGTGGCTATATACAGACCTCAGTATGAGCCGTACCACCCTGGTATGAGCTGTACTGAGAGTCGTGAAAAAGTCCAGGCCAAGAGTGTTGAGGAAAAGGCAACTTACAGCTCATGGTACGAGTCGTACCATAGCAGTCGTGGAAACATCAGAAGATGTTGCACAAGCTAAGTCTCTTGGTACGGGTTGCAACCATGAATCATAAGATCTACCTAAGACCCATATCAAGGAGTCGTAGAAAAGTTTAGAAGAAGTGAAGACTGGAAGGTCTCAAGGTACGAGAAGGAGTCACGGGTCATAGAACTGAGGTATGAGTCATACAAAGCCATCCGTCATAAAGTTCAAAAGATTGCCAGAACTCTTAGTATCAAACCATGACTGATTGTACAACTCGTAGGTTTATGGTACGAGTCGTACTAGTTCACAACACTTAGCTAGATTCAGCACATGCTAGCCAATGTACGAGTTAAGGTATGACCCATATAATCTTGTTACGGGTCGTAGGTGAAGTCGGGGACAGTTTCAGCAGTTTCCTTATTTACTTAGGAAAAGGTTCTAAATATTTATATAAATACTTTTTAGGTTATTTTTAGTAGAGAGAAGTTAGGAAAAAACACATGAAACACATTGAGAAGAAAATTGTTGTTAGCTTTCTATTTATGTTTTGGAGATTTTCTTGCTTGATTTCTTCATTGTTCTTGAATAATTCTTCATAAATTCTTACAATAATTAGGTGTGTTTTCTTATAATCATCTTTGTAAGTATTAGAATTATGTTTTGTCTATGAATACTGATAATTATCTTACAATCATGAGAGGCTAAAACCTCCACAACTAAGATTGTGGGAACCATGGTGAATTAACAAACTAGGGTTGCACAAAGTGATTCTAAACTAATACTAAACACTTGTATTATATTCTCTTCATCTTTAATGTTTCTTAATGGAGCGTAACGTTAGGACTTTCCCAAATTCTTTACTTGCTTCAACCTAGAGAAGTAGAGATATAAAAATAGAATTACAACAAAGCCTTGATATTTATGGCTCATTATATAACTTGAGCTTCGGTTACAAGATAGTTAATTTGGGACAAGTTTGATAATGGTTGAAGTGAAATCTCTCATGAGACCTCACCTGGTGATTGAGTATAGTCATCCAATAGGGACAAACCAGTCATTTGGATGAACCCTAGTTATCAAGTTCTACAAGTAAGCATTGGGATATATCACAAGTGTAAAACCTAAAGTAGTTATGAACCCATGGGGGAACACTTACCCTAGTTAATTGGATAATCTTGATAAACAATAATCAATTCTCAATCTTGTATTATAATTGCTTTTATAAAATTCCCCTTTTTGGAGATAATACACTTAAAAGCTTAAATACTAGCATTATTCTATATCTTAACCATATTCCTCGTGGGATCAATCCCAATCTTTGTTGGGTTCTTTATTGACAATGTCCACTTCATACTTTATCAGGAGTGTGAGTCTGAGCGTTATAAAAAGTGGCGCCGTTGCCGGGGAAACCGCTTTGGATTAGAGTAATTGCTGTGTTTAACTTTTTAGTTGTTATTTCCTCATTTATGTTTTCTTTTTGTTTTTGACACCCACAAGTTGTCTCTTGGTGAATGCTAAGTACTCGACGTAGCGGAAAGCTCTTGATTCCTCTTGATCTTGAACTAGAGCGAACTCTGTCGAGAATAGAAAATCCTAAGCAAAGAGAGGCCCGTATTGTCGAAGAAGCTCGGCACGATGCACTTGAGGAAGCCGAGGATGGGAAATAGGGGCTAGAGATATGCTCCTCAGTTCTATGCTGAGGATGACCCGAATATTGATGAAGTCGGGACAACTGGAGCCATTGTACCACCACCTTTGCCTGATGGGGCGAAGTTTGATATCACTAGCACCATGATACATCCGTTGAATATAAAAGGGGTGTTTACTGGTCATGTGGCTGATGATGCTAATCTATACTTGATGAATTTTTTCGGGATATGCAAGGCGTACATGTTACCTGGTGTGAGCCAGGATGCGATCAGGCTGAGACTCTTCCCATTCTCTCTCTGGAGAGGCCACTTTATAGTTATCAGAGTTATCTAACGACTCCATTACCAACTGGAGGAGCTTAAATACGATTTCCTAGAAAGGTTCTTTCCACCCTCCAAGATACTGCAGTTAAAGGACAAAATTTATAACTTCCGACAATTGAAGACTGAGGCACTGCATGAGACATGGTTGAGATTTAAGAATAAGTTGACCAAGTGCCCCAACCATAAAATTTCAGATGACAGTTTGTTGAAATTTGTTATAGGTCCTTGAATAACAACATAAAAGCTATAGCAGATATAGTGGCAGGAGGAGCATTGATGAGTCACACATGGGAGCAAGCTGCTATAATTTTGGACAGAGTGACTAAGACAAATAGGGCTTGACACACCAGGGAAGCGGAAGAAGCTGTAGGTACATATGCTGTTGGTATGTTTGTAGATCAACGCAAAAAGGAGGAATGTGATCAGAAACTGGCTCATATGAGGACATTATTAGACCTGCTCATGAAGCATATCATGGGTGCTGGTGCTAGAAAGGTAAATGCAGTAGGAGCTTAGGGTTAGGAACTGGGGCAGGAGCATTCAAATTTCGAGGAGGAGGCAAACTTCTTGGACAACCAGGTGGTGGGTTTTTGGGCCAACGCCCAAGGGTCTGGACAGGACACTTGGCGCCAAGGTTTCAAAAATCAAGGTTGAAACTAGTATCGAGACAACTACAACTGAAATGGGTATACGGATAGGAGCCAAGGTTATGAGCGAGATGGAGAATGGAGAAAGAACGATGGATATCGCAACAATCGCATAGGTTTGCATGCTTCTCCTAATGCACATGAGGCTAAGAGTGGACCCTCAAGATTGGAGAACATGATGGATTAAATGCTCAAGAAGGTAAAGTCCACCAATGATCAGCTGAGGGATATTTGAGGGGATATATCAGGTATGAACTAGAAAGTTGAATCGCATGCCACCGCGATCAAACAGATTGAGCAACAGCTTGGTCAGATGTCGGCCTCCCTAAACCAAAGGCATAAGGAACACTTCCTAGCAACACAATGCAGACTCCAAAGAATGATAGTCATTGAATGACTGTGATGACTAGGAATGGAAAGACCACAGTTGATCCCTCTTTACTAGTTGTAGAAGAGATGGAAAGATGAAAGGAGATTGAGCTTGGTGAGGAAGATGAGGTTATTGAGCATGAGATCACAGGTGAAGCTGAGTTGATAGAGACTCCAATTTATGTAAAGGAGTTCAAAGCTAATAATGGTAAGAAGCAAGGGCTCACGCAAATTTATAAGGCTATCCCTCGACTAGCGCTACCATTCCCTCAAAGGATGAAGAAAAAGGCGGAGGATAGTAAGTTCCAAAAATTTCTCGCTATGCTTAAATAGTTATCTGTGAACATACCATTGGTCGAGGCATTGAAGCAGATGCCTGGATATGCCAAGTTCATGAAGGACCTTGTGACCAAGAAGAGGTCCATGAGCTATGAGCCTGTAGGTAAATTGCATCATTACAGTGCCATAGCTTCACGGGTCCTTGCTCAAAAGGAGGATCCAGGTGCCTTCACCATTCCATGTACGATTGGTGATTTTGAGTTTGCAAAGGAACTTTATGATCTAGGAGCAAGCATCAACCTGATGCCATTAGCTATTTGGGAGCACCCACACCGACGTCAATGCAGCTATCGATGGCAGACCACATAGTCAAAAAGCCAATGGGGATCTTAGTGGATGTGCTTGTCATCTTTCCAGTGGACTTCGTAATCCTAGATTGTGAGGTTGATTTTGAGGTCCCCATTATCTTGGGGTAACCATTCCTAGCCACTGGGAGAGACTTGATGGATGTTGTAGCTGGCCAACTAAAATTCAGGCTAAATAAAGAGGAGGACACTTTTAACGTCTGCCGGTCAATGAAGCAGCCCAATGAGTTCAGGGTTGTCTCAATAATTGATGATGATTCTGAGTTTCTTAATGAATTCTTAGTAGTCAATAGACTTGCGTCACGTCGTGACGTTAAATCAGGAGCTTATTACGAGGCAGCCAATGAGGTGATTTTGTGAAGTCTGAGTAACTAGACCACCTGCATCATGCCACGACGTTAAATCAGGTGCTTCTTGGGAGGCAACCAATGAGGTGATTTGGTAAATTCTGAGTAACCAGACTACCTGCGTCATGCCACGACATTAAATCAGGTGCTTCTTGGGAGGCAACCCAAGTATTTTAACCTTTGGTGTGTTTAGTGTGTAGGTAAAACAAAAACTGGTGGGAGAAAAATTGCAGACCAGACCAGTACCGCGGTTCTCAATACGACTCGTAAGAGCTCTGTACGGGTCATAGTACCAGCCGTGGTAAAAAGAAGAAGCCATAATTCATGTTACTGTTGGCCATTACAACTCGTACCCTAATTGTACGGGTTGTAGTACTCACTGTAAAGATGAATTGTGTGAAGTGCAGAATTTTAGGGATAAACTTACGGGGCAATGTACGAATTATACCTTCGTGGTACGAGTCGTAACATGAACTTATAGGTCCCCAGGTAAGTTTCCTAAGTCTTCTGCTATGAGTCCTAGGGATGAGTCATAGGTCCAACCTACGACTCGTAGTATGAGCCATGACGGGCTAAATTAAGCAACTTGACCCGACTCAAACCGGATTCCCCAAATTCTTCCCTAACTTATTTAAATTAAAACCCTTGAGACCTTCACTCCCACATGAACATATACTTCGAAACCATGACTCGAACTTACAATTCTTACACCCGTAACTCAAAATCCCAAGAAATTCAAGCTCAAATTTGTGAAAAATTACATTTGCACAGTCACAATTCCTACCCTAATCACCGAAATGAGCAAGAATTCATGCGAATCCTTGAAAATTAAAGTAAATAAACATGATCAAATTACAAAACTTTTGCTCTGTACAATTAGATACACCTCAGTGATTCCTCAAACTCACCAAGAATGGGTTGAGGAATATGATCATAGGGTTTTCTGATTCCATTGAATAGGTAGGAATGTGAAATGCCAAACACTAAACTTGATTGCTAGAATGGAGTTATGGGGTGTGCTATTTGATGGGGGTGCACTGGGTAGATGTAATTAATGAACATTGGCAGAATAAAATGGGGAAGTTTGAGTACCAAGATCAAACAAAGCATTTTCCTAAATATCTAAACTAACCAAGGTCAGGACAGGCTTCACAAGCCTTCTTACTACTCGTGGTTTCACACTATGACTCGTAGGAGGGCTTGTGTAACACCCCGAAAGTCCTAAGATTTGACCCGAGGGTTTAAACAGAGAAAATAAGAAATTTTACACCAGGTCACAGGATGAATTGTCCAGTGACCCGTGAGGAGACTTCACGAGTCGGTAAGTGACTTGTGAAGTGAAGGGAGAACTGGTAGGAACCCGTAGTCAGGGGGTGACCATGAGAGAAGCAACAATTCATGGTCAGGGAAATGAGTCATTAACTGAGTCATGGTCAAGATGGTCTATGGTTCAAGGTTTAATTTCCCGGAGATGCCACGAGAGGCAGCCACGAGTCATGAAGTGACTCCATGAATCGTGGAGTTGGTCGTGGTCAAGAGTAGGCTGGAAGTTTAAATTTTAGGTAGTTCTCATCATGACTAGGTTACCAAGAGTTGTTAGGTACGCCACGAGTCGTGGTGTCCCTCGTGGTGATTGTCAGAGTGTATTTTCCCTGAGTTTTCGTAAGGGTATTTTCGTAATTCCTAAGCTTCTAATTTCTAAACTATGTAATTTTAAGCTCAATTAGAACATTTTTAAGAGTACTTAGCCTATTCTAAACTCCCTATTCCATGCATGCAAGATCAAGGAGTCTATTGAAGATCAAACTAGAGGATTCTTTAGGTTCTTCCTCAATTCACTTGGATTCTCAAGAGAGGTTATGAAATTCAAAGTACCCAGGTATGTAGGGTCATGAATGAGAGTATTCCTTCACTTTCTTGCCCAAATCCTCTTATAATTCATGAAATTCTAAGTTGATGAATCTATGGAGTTTTAACCCAATTTGTGAAATTCTCTAAGTATCTATCATGGGTAACATCTATTCATGTTTCTAATGTCGTTTTAAGATTCATGGGCATGTTTTATGATAATTTTAATTACAAATTCATGATTTCAAAGTCTCTCAATTATGGTGCCAAATTATGAAAGTTCATGAAAGGTTGAGATTATGATCTATGTTTTCAAGTATGATGAGATGTCTATGATGAAAGTATTATTTTGAATTACCCATGTTTATATCTATGATTTTGACTATCTCAAAGCCTATATAAGTTTGGGCAAGCCTATATGATCAAGTATGTTTCATGTTTTACTTCAATTTTATGTTATTAGCTTACCACATGGTTTTAGAGTCTAGACTTCAACTTTTTCATCTTGTGCTATGGTTGAGCTGAGGCTCCTCATCATGTTATGTTTTTAGATAATGTAATTATGTTATGATTTAGCTTCGTAGAAAGACGATAGTTTAGCTTTGTTGAAAAATGATGGTGAGCATATGCATGTTTTTGGGAGTAGTGTCTAGAACCGAGTAGGCTAAGGGTTCAGTCAACCTTATGCCTCAGAACTACATGCCAATGCAGGTATGTTCAGATTATTTGGCACCTCCCTTGTAAGCTTTCCCTGCCCCCGAGGGTCCTTTAGCTTGATATTGATATCATGGCAGCGCCCTCAGCCCTGACAAGGCTTTGGATGGCTCTACCCACTTGAGTGTAATAGTCGGGACCATGTAAGCTCTATCCTGATAATATCAGTTATATGACGAGTCTACCATTGTTCGTCATGATTTTCAGTTACGCATGTTCATTAGTTATGATATTATGTTTTCAACAGGTTTGACCCAATGTTCAGTTTTTTTTATGATTATCAGTTTCAGCTTTGGTTCATTCAAATAAGTTATGATACTCAGTCATGCTTAAATCATGTTTTTAGATAATAACATGCAAGCCTTACTCTCAAAATCTTATCTTGAATATGTTTTATGATATGCATGATTTCAGTTTTACTTACTTTGCGGTTTTACTTACCTTGCATACTTAGTACATTCCAAGTACTGACTGCATACTCTATGCTGTATCATTTCATGATATAGGCTCGGACATTCAAGTTTAGTCCCGTCGAGAGCCAGATTCTCAGATTTCTAGTGTACTCAGATGTTTGGTGAGTCCTCATCCTTCGAGGACCTTTTTTATCAGCTTGTATTCAATATCTTCAGTTTTAGTCTTTAGTGAGTTAGTTGGGGTCCTGTCCTATCAACTCGTTAGATTTTAGAGTGTTATCAGACATAGTATGTATTCAGCTTTGGATCAGTATTATGTTTTCCATTGTTCAGATGTTATTGAAATTTCAGACTTTTGTTATTTAAAGTGTTAGATTTCCGCATTTATTGTATTGAGATCTAGTTGTCATGTTTATGCCATGGGTTGACTTGAAGCCATTTATGGTTCTTTGTCCCGTGTCTTGATTTGGGCCTATGTTCGGGTCGTGACAAACTTGGTATTAGAGCATTAGGTTTTGAAGTGTCCTTGGGTGTTTAAAAGTCATGTTAAGTAGAGTCTTTTTTATGGGTGTGAAGCACGCCACACTTACGACGAAGAGTCTATGAAACGTTTTAGGAAATTTCCCTTCTTTCCTGATCTATGTCGTGTAATGAAATGTCTCTCTTTCCTTCTAACTCGTGCTATACGCATTTGCAGATTCATTCCTCCTTGACAAGTTAATGGAAGAAGGAACCACAACAGAAACAGCCATGAGAATGGCAATGGGATGGGCACCAACAGGCCCCACTAGCCCCCAAGGATCATTTGCCCGAGAAGGTTGCCCATGTAGAGTTTAGGGCAGCCATCCGATTGTTAGCACAGGAATTAACCGCCAGGTCAACCAGCAGGTAGTAGCGCCATGTTCACCAGAATGGGAATATGGCAGTGGAAAGAATTAGGGACTTTCTTAGGATGAACCCTCCGAAGTTTCTCGAATCGAGGGTGGACGAGGATCCACATGAGTTTATTGACGAGATTTAGAAGATCACGCAAATTATGAGGGTGACAGTGGAGGAGTGTGCAGATCTAGCCTCTTAACAGTTGAAAGGGGTTGCTCATATCTGGTTCACACGGTGGAAGGATAACAGAGCAGTTGGAGTGGGCCCTGTTGGTTGNGGGTTCCATACCGCGTTCTTTGATCGGTTCTTTTCCCGATAGATGAGGGAGATCAAAGCAGATGAATTTGTGAACCTAAGGCAGAAAAACATGACGGTCTAGAAGTATGTTTTAGAGTTCACCCGCCGGTCCAAATATGCACCAGAGATGTTGGCTGATCAGAGGGATCGAGTGAGCCATTTCATGCATAAGATAGAGGACTATTTGGTCAAAGATTTTAGGACCGCAATGCTCCATCAGGATATGGACTTCTTATGGTTGGTTCTGTATGCCTAGTAGATAGAGGCGGTATAGGTGAGTGAGCAGGAGAGAGAGGCCAAGAAGGCAAGGATAGATAGTTTTGGGTTCTCCTAGTAAAGGCCTGGTGGTGGGCATCATCAGAGTTCCATCGGAGATCATCATCCCCAGCGCCATCAGTAGCAAATGTGCCATCCTGATCTAGGTGCGACCAGAGGGGACAAAAGTTAGGCTCTCGAGGTTAGGGAAGCAGATCCGTAGAGCCCAGTATTCCAGATTGTGATAGGTGTGGCAGAAGGACACTGGCCAGTGCCTAGCAGGTACAAGTGCTTGTTTCGGGTGTGGGAAGCCTGGTATGTTCAGAGATTGTCCAGTAGCTAGACAGGCCATGGTAAGGGCCGAGACCCAGCCACTAGTTCAGCAGCCCACTAGCACGCTCAGCTCAGCCGGGTGCCTCCATTAGTACAGGTGTTTTGGTCAACATCAGAATATATTCTATGCCCTCGCATCTCGTAAGGAGCAGGAGACTTCACCAGATGTAGTTACTGGTATGTTACAAGTATTTCACCTTAATGTAAATGCATTGTTAGTTCCAGGGGCTACTTTACTTTTGTGACGCTCTATGTTGCCAGTAGTTTCAGAATCAGTCCCAAAATCCTATCAGAACCTTTTTCAGTCTCTACTTCAGTCGGTGATTCAGTTATAGCTTGATGGGTATATAGAAATTTCCCAATCACGATCCTTCAGAAAGTCACTTCAGTAGATTTAGTAGAGCTAGCCAGGACAGATTTTGATTTAATTTTTGGCATGGATTGGCTACATGCATGTTATGCCTCAGTAAATTGTAGAACCCGTGCAGTAGAGTTCTAATTTCTGGGTGAGCCAGTACTAGAATGGAAGGGTAGTTCAATTGTGCTTGTAGGTCATTTCATTTCCTACCTTAAGGCCAGAAAGATGATCTCAAAATGTTATGCATACAATCTAGTTAGGGTTAAGGAAGCTACATCCGAAACCCCAACTATCCAGTCAGTTCCTATAGTGTGTGAATATCCAGAAGTGTTTCTAGATGATCTACCATGAATTCCTCCTGAGCAGGAGATCAATTTTGGTATTAACCTTCTTCCCGATATGCAACGTATATTTATTCCTCCTTACGGAATGGATCCAACTGAGATAAAGGAGTTGAAGGAGTAGTTGAAGGATCTTTTAGACAAGGGTTTCATCCGACCTAGGTAATCCCCATGGGGTGCACCAGTACTCTTTTTTCTGAAAGAAGGATGGTTCCCTTCGAATGTGCATTGACTATTGGCAATTGAACAATGTCACAGTCAAGAACAGGTATCTCCTCCCCAGAATTGATGACTGGTTTGACCAGCTTTAGGGTGTCAAGAGTTTTCCAAAGATAGACCTCAAATTCGGATATCATCAGCTCAGGGTTAGAGAGAGTGAAATCCCAAAGAAAGTCTTTAGGACTCGATATGGTCACTATGATTTTTTAGTTATGTCTTTTGGACTAACGAATTCTCCTGCAGCTTTTATGGATTTGACGAACACGGTGTTCAAGCCGTATTTGGACATGTTTGTGATTGTGTTCATAGATGACATTCTTATATACTCTCAGAGTGAGGAGGAGCATGCCGCTTGTTACACCCCGTGAGTTATATTGCGTGACGGATGCATGCGTACGTATATTGAGAGTTTTAGAGTATGATGCATATGGGAAAAGGCTCGGTGGATGAACGGAAGTGCACGAAATTGAGAAAGTAGGAGGACAGGACCGGAGGCCCGGCGCACTGGGCGCCGCGCCGCGCCAGGCAGCTTGGCACTATGTTCGGTGCATCGCGCCTCTGCCTCAGCACAATGGGAGGTGCATTGCACTCGTGTTTTGGCGTTAGGGGCGGCGCGCCACGCCTCCCCTGCCACCGACCTCCCAGGTATATATAGGCCCTTCACTTTAATTAAATCATTTTCCAAGTATATCTTCGGCCAGAAAGAGTAAGAAACAAGGAAATCGATTGTTTTTCGTCTGATTATGCTACCAAACGCCATCCAAATTCAAATTAACTTCGGGTATGGAGTTCTAAGCCAGTAGGGAGCATTACTATGGAGTTATTTTTTTAAAATTCGCTCGGCAAATCATAGCCTCGCTGAGCAAAAGTTGTCAGAATTGCTCCAAACTGATTTCTATATGATCATAGGCTCCATGTAAGCATTTCTCCCTTCTGAACTCTCGAGAAGTTATAGGTTGTCGACTGTGTTTTACATGATTGAATTACAATTGCTATTAGTATTAAAAGTTATTGTTTCAAGCTGAATTTGCTATTGAAATTCGTCTCTTTCTTCCAGTATAATGGTTATAGCAGGAAAGAGCTGATGAATCCAAGTTGAAACTCATCGGTTATTCGGAAAACAACAGTTGAGGTGTGTAAGGCTTATCCCTTAGGCAAGTTATTCCTGTCGTATAGTGATACGACGTATGCCTATTAAGTAAGACCATGATTTTGTATAATGTAATTAGCTGATGCTAGTAGATAACGAGTCTATTCATATACGTGTTACATCTAGCTGCTATCAGTAGATTGTGAATAGAACTGTTGTCGTCAGTTATTTCT
>JACEIK010005929.1:14991-28587 GCA_018107945.1 Datura stramonium
AATTTACATGAGAATGTACACAATTTATTAGACAAACAAGACAAAAGTTATACATTTGAGTATCGATTTGGCATATAAATATGCCCCTTATCAGGTATTGGGTTTAATGGTGAGAATTTGGAAAAGGAAAAGAATCGGGTTTTAGGTGTTTTAAATTAAAAATTACCCCACTTCAAATCTTGGGTTGGGTCGGATGTCAATTAACTGAAATACCCGATGACTGACTAAACGAGTCGTTAAGTGATGAGATGACTCGTTTTGACCCTTCGTTCTTTTACCTGAGTTCAACAAACTTACCTGGGACCTAACGAGTCAAGCAACAACACGTGGTGTTACCCAACGAGTCGTGGCCTGAGTCGTGGTCCTTGGACTGGTGTAGCTTCAAGAAGGGGCACTTAACAAATCATTTGGTCTCCCAAAAATTTGTTGAGTGAGCCGTTCTTACCCTTTTCCTTTTGATTCTGAATTTTATCTAGTGTACATGATGGGGATCCTAACGATTCATTTCTTAGAGAAACGAATCGTTAAGTCACCTGTTGCTCCCCTTTTTTCTGCAGTTCTCTTCATGATTTGACTGAACGAGTCGTCAAGTCAGACAACAACTCGTTCTGTGACTTTTTGCACCAGAACTGAAGTTTCAGATTTTTGTTCCAACTTCAAATTTTCCATCTTGATCACCTGCACCCATCAACAAACGTAAACACTATATATTTCTTACATTTACAACTTGGGTTGCCTCTCAAGAAATACTTGATTTAATGTTGCGGAACGACGTGGGTGTTTTGGCTACTCAAACTTCATCAAAACACCTCCTTGGGTTGCCTCCCGTGCAACACCTGATTTAACGTCGCGGCACAATGCAACTCTCTTGACTACTCAGAAATCGTCAAGTAATTCATCTCCATTCTCCAGTGCTGAGACTATGCTAAATTCCCTTGGCTATTTCATGGTCCCGCTAATGTTGAAGGTGACCCCTTCTTTGTTCAACCTAAATTTCAACTGGCCTTCCTCCACATCTACTAGGGCCCTACCTGTTTCAAGGAATGGTCGCCCCAAAATGATGGGGACCTCAGAATCGACTTCGCAGTCCAGAATCACGAAGTTTGCTGGGAATATAAATTTGTCCACCTTGACAAGCACATCAAATAAAATCCCCACTGGATTTTTAACAGTTTTTTCGGCCATCAGTAGCCACATAGTAGTCGGTGTGGGGTTTTCCAAGCCTAACTTTTTGAACACTGCTAGCGGCATCAAATTTATGCTAGATCCCAAGTCACAAAGCGCCCTTGCAAACTCAACCTCCCTAATGGTGAAAGATATAGTAAACACACCTGGGTCTTCCTTCTTCTGAGCTAGAACCCGTGTAGTTATGGCACCACAGTGGTGCAAATTATCGGCAGGTTTTAAACTTACAGTCCTTCTTCTGGTGACAAGGTCCTTGATGAATTTGGCATATCCTGGCATCTGCTAAAGTGCCTCAACTAATGGGATGTTCACCGACAACTGCTTAACCATAGAGATAAACTTTTGGTACTTCCCATCTTCGACTTTCTTCTTCAACCACTATGGATAAGGAGGAGGAGGTCTAGGGATCGATGTAACTTTTTGTTGTGCCTCCTTCTCCTTTCCATGGGTAGCTCCTTGCTCCTTTGCATTACTTGGAGCAGTTTGCACATCTGAGTCCCCAAGGGTTTTTCAAATTCGCTACACTGTCATCATTCATCAAGGTGGCCTTTTCCGACTCCTTAATTACAACTGGCCTCGAAGGATCAACTGTGGCCTTCCCGTTCCTAGTAGTGACCGCCATGCAGTGACTGTCATTTTTTGGATTTTGCATTGTGTTGCTGGGAAGTGTGCCTTTCTGCCTCTGATTCATTGCAATAAACATCTGACTCATTTGCTGCTCAATCTGCTTGATGGCCACGACATGTGACTCCACCTTTTCATTTAAACCGGAGATATCAACGCAGAGCTCCTTAAAGTGGTCATCTATTGTCTCCATCTGCTTGAGTACTTTGGAGAGAATGTCCTCAACCCTTGACCCACTAGACTCTGACTCATGGTTTCTTGGGGGAAAATACAGACCGCCTCTATCATTTTTGAACTCCTCGGGCTTCTTTCAGTCTCCATTATCTCGGTATTTGCCCCGATTGTAATTATTATCCTTGTAAAAATTCCGACCTTGGTTCCCTTGACCTTGACGCCAAGAGTCTTGGTTAGACCCTTGGGTGTTGGTCCGGAAACCCGCTCTCTGATCATTCAAATTGTTAGCTTCCTCTTTAGACTCAGATTCACATCCATCATTTCTTGGGGCCTTGCCCTGAGAACCCACAACATTTACCTTTTCTGCTTCGACTCCATCAAGTGCTCGGCAAGCAACCCCCTGGTGGTTTTTATCTCTGCAATATCTTGATCATTCTCCTCATCTTTTCTCCTCTGTTATGCAGATATCTCAACCGCATAAGAACCAGCCGGAATCTCCAACTCTCTAGTGTGCCAAGCTCGGTTGGTTTTGGTGATCCTGTCCAACAGCTCTGCAGCCTCTGCATAAGTGTGGCTCATAAAGGTTACTCTAGAGATGGTATCAGCCACCGCCTTGGTGTTGGAATTCAGATACATATAAAATATCTTCAATAGTGTATCATCTGAAATCCTATGATTTGGCACCCTTTTGAGCTTTTTGTTGAAATGCAGCCAGGTCTCGTGGAGTGCCTCAGAATTTAGTTGTCTGAAGTTATATATTTCATCTTTCAACTGCAACGCTTTGGATGATGGGAAGAACCTTTTAATAAAAGCTCTCTTAAGCTCTCCCCAAGTAGTGATTGAATCATTTGGCAGCTCAACCAACCACATTGTTGCCTCACTCCCTAGTGAGAATGGAAATAACCTCAGTCTGATTGCGTCCTAGCTCACCCCAGTTGTTTTTATGCCTTACATATACCCACGAAATTTGTCAAGTGAGCATGGGAATCATCAGCTGCATGACTCGCGAATATTCCCTTCATACTGAGCAGTTGGATCATTGCACTGGTAATATCAAACTTTACCCCAGCAGGAAAAGGAGGAGGGACTATAGCTCTAGTGGCACTGACTTCGTCTATATCGGCATCATCCTTCTCATCGAACTACCGATGTCTCTGGTGTTCTGGACCTCTATTTTGCCTAGCTCGCTCTGCTTCTGCTATCTAACTCATGATCTCTAGCCCGATCTTGTTCATCAACCAACATTCTTGTTGTGGCTTGGTCCACTGTTTCCTGCTCTTGGATGTTGGTCATTCTTCTCAGGTTTCTTAACGTCTACTCAAGTTCGTGATCAATTGGAACTAGGGGATTTCTTGGATCCTAGTATTGGGCATGCACAAACCTAAGACCTTTTAAGCAACCAAAACAACAACAAAAGAAAAATAAAAAAAATAAAAACCAATAGTAAAGCAAACAAAATTAACAAAAGCCTTAGCCGTATTCTCCAGTAACGTTGCCAAAATTTGATGTCACCCAAATTACACCTCGCAATTGAGATATAAGCGGTCGATTGTCAAATATTGAACCCAACAACGGTTGAGATCGATCCCACAGGAAATATGGTAAGAACTTAAGTTAATGCGAATAGTTGTAACTATTGAGTTACTTATTTCCGAAGGGGGAAAGAAATAGAATAATAAACAAAAGTAAAACTATTGAATGCTTATATCAAATTCAGTTTATATTCAATTAATGGGTTGACTAGGATTGTGTTCCCCAAGACTTCATAACCACAAGGCTTATACACTAGTGATCTAATCTGGTGTTTAATATGCAATATCGGTAAGTTAGGTTCACCTAAATGGTTGGTCTCCTATTTAGATGATTATCACCATGCAATTTGGTCCGTATACAGGTGTACTTTAATTGACCCTTACCCTGAATATCAGATTAGCTATCCCCGAACAAGTTCAAGCTATTATATGAGGGTTGATATCCTCAAATCTCCATTGTTGATCCCTTTTTCCGATTCAATACCTCCTTGGTCCGTTAAGTAAGAATAAGGCAAGTCCTAATGTTTGCAACCGTCAAGAATCAATCAAAATGAAGGGAAAAACAATGCATGCATTAAACTCCGTTCAAGAATCACTAAGTATTTTACCTATGTGTGTTAATTCATCTTGGTTCCCACAACCCTAGTTATGAGTTTATCTACTCATGTTTGTATGAACACAATCACAAAATATTGAATAAATCATAATTGAAACCTACAAATTATCGTAGAAGAAAAACCAAGTAGATTGAATAAGAACTCCAAACTTGATAAATAAATTCCAATGTTGCTTTTGATCCTCAAATTCAAGAGCAAAATTGTAAACCTTGTTTCTTGACTTAAGAATAATCGTAAAACAGCAAAATCCTACTTGAAAACTAATAATAATCGGCTTCCTCTAAATCATAATCCAAAAATAAACCTAAACTGTGCATTTATAATTCCAAGAAAACCTTTTCCTACCTAAAACTAGAAACTAGGTCGGCAGTGGCAACGGGGTTGGTGAAGAATCGTTGGGACCTCTGACGATTCATGCCTTGCTCAAAATAGTCATCCTCAACATCGTACTCAGTTGTGGCAACGGCTTACCTAAAGACTCGTTGTGCCTAGGCACAAGTCGTTAGGTCCCTCGTGGTCTAACTTCTTAAAAATTCCAGTGCACCTTACGATTGGTTCCAGTGATTTTCCAACGAGTCATTTCATCACATAACGACTCGTTATGTCTGTCATCAGCTCCACTGGATACTTTGGAAATATTTCTTATTCATTCCTCACGACTGACTTCACGACTCGTTACTAGGTGTAACGAGTCATTCCCTCAACCCGTCAGATACACTATCTCAGCATCTTCAAACTTCATCTTTTTGCCCACGGCTTAAACAACGAATCGTGCCTCCTGCCAACGACTCGTGAAGTGCCTGACAGTCACCTTTTCAATGATTTTCAGCATAAATTTGCCTAGTTCACTTCTAAACCTGTTTTCCTGCAACATTAAGCAAAAAATACATCATACCTATATAAACATATCCAGAATGTGCATAATTTCTTGGTTTTAAGCGTCAAAAGTGCTGCACAATCATGACACATCATGCGACGCCCTCAGTTCCAAGAGTCGGGAGCGACACGCCACTCAAGGCGCTAGGGCAAGGGTGCGACGCAACACTCCTTACTCCCAGCCTCTACTTCGGCCTCATGTACATTCGAGACTATGCTCGTATACTCATCCCACATGCCCTTTTCAGCATGCGTCGTACTCCAAAACTCACAACATACATGCGCACGCGTAAGTTGAATGATTGGAACTTACGGGCTATAACAAGTCCGCAATCCTCTAGGAGTGGAATTGTGGTCAGGACGGGGCCCCCGCCTACCCAAAAGCTGTACAACAAAAAGAGAAAAACTTTCTAACTATCAACCCCGGAGAAAAGGAGCTGACTGAACTACTAACTCTGGCAGACAGCTAAGAAAGTCCTGAACCATGCCTATACGTACCTACAAGAAAGTATGCAGCGCCCCATAGATGGGCTTCTGTATTATATGTACCGAATATGTAAGGCAGTAATAAAAATGACTGAATAGAACTGATAAAAGAACTAAAAGTAATCAATAAGAAGGATAAGAGTTATAACTTAAATAGCCTCACAACCTGAAGTATAACTAACAAGTAAGTAATACAAATAAGAACCTTACCTGGCTCCCATAAGCCTAGAAGGTAAAATTAGGACATAATAATCCACTAGGGCCCTCATAAGCCCTGACAAGTACAATTCAATATATATACCCCTAGTATGGTCAATATGAGTGAATGGGTAACTATAGCCAACCTACCTGGCCTCTAGGTCTGCAATCGAGCCCGCTAGGCTCCTGTAGCTGTGTCTGAGCCCTCTGGGCTCCTGTGACTGCACCCTTGGCACATAAGGTCCAACAGAGGGTCAATGATGTCGATATGACATAAAAGAAGAAGCCCATTCGTGGATGGACTGTAATACGGCCTTATAGGCCTGAATATAGTCCTACTAGACATCATATAGCTCCTCTGAGCGATCTACAGCCCCGTAGGCAATGACACAACAAGTAACCCTGTGGTTGGTCAACAGAAGGCTATATAGGATGGGGTCAGTCCCAACCAAAATAATAAACTTTAATCTCAAAAAAATTTGAAGCAGCTAATCACAATACACATGCTTACGACTTGCTTACAAGGTCATAGGTCGTATTACTATATGATAGGAATAACTTGCCGAAGAGGTTAGCCTTAACATACCTCGAATGCCAATTCTCGTTTGTCCAAATAGTCCCAACCTGTAGCTGGAAATTCCACTCAATTGCAGCCTCTATGTTGAGAGAATAAGGGTATTTTCAATACTAAGACTCGGCAAAAAATGATACTTTTCAATAACATTAACTATAACTCAACTTCATTCAAATCGGCCGAAAACTCACAAATTTCCAATAGCTTAGAAGGTTGAAATTCTTACCTATCACTTCTAGCCTCTTAGGACTCAATTAGAAGTGATTCCAACAACTTTTACTCGGCGGGGTTTCGGTACTCCGAGCAAATTTTCAAGAAATAACTCCGCAGGGACATTCCTAGATGGCCTGAAACTTGTTATCCAAGATGAATTTGCCTTTGGACAGAGTTTAACGGCGTAATTTGGCAAGAAAAAAAATGAAAAATAGAGAGAAAATATCGTAGGGCCGAGTTCCTATTTCTAGGAAATTTCTAATGACTTCAATTTCCAACTTATAACATATATATAGGTAGGGGTCGCCTAGGGGGCACGACATGCCACCCATCACACCATGCAAGAGGAGCAACGCGTTGGCCATGGTGCCGTGCTAGCAGTGCAGCGCGACACCCAGTGCGCCTGGCCTCCGGCCCCGACCTCCTGCTTGCTTTATGTCGTGCTCGTATACTCACCCCCCTAGCCCTTCCTCGCATGCATCGTACTCCAAAACTCTCAACATACGTTCGCATGTGTCAGTTAAACGCTAGAAACTTACAGGGTGTAACAATTTTTCTGTGTTGCTTTTGCTTCTTTATAGGTCTCAGGTTCATGTATGCTAGTACTAGAAGCCGAGGAAAATCCTTGGTTCCAATTGATCACGAACTTGAGCAAACAGTGTGGAATTTAAGGAACATGGCCAACACACATGGTCAATAAATAGTGGAAGAAGCAACAACCAAAATGTTGGCTGAGGAACAAGCTCGAGCAAGAGATAGAGTGGCAGCTAGGCTTGCTGAAGAGCAATGCCAAGTTGCCAAAGCTAAGCGAGCTAGAAGGAACAGAGGTCCAGACCAGTAGAGACACCGGTACTTTGATGATGATGATGATGCTGATATTGATGAGGCCGATGCCACTGGAGCTATTGACCCTCCCCCTTTGCCTGCTGGGGAAAAGTTTGACATTACCAGTGCAATGATCCAATTTCTCAACATGAAGGGGATATTTATGGGTCATGCTACTGATGATGCATATACTCACTTAATTTTGTGGGTATTTGCAAAGAATACAAACAACCGGGAGTGAGTCAGGATGCAGTAAGGCTGAGGTTATTTCTCTTTTGACTAGGGAGTGAGGCAATGTTGTGGTTGGCTGAATTGCCAAACGATTCTATCACTACTTGGAGGGAGCTTAAAAGAGCTTTTCTCCAGAGCTTTGTAGCTAAAATATGAAATTTATAACTTCAGGAAGTTGAATTCTGAAGCACTTCAGGAGACTTGGTTGTGGTTCAACAAGAAGCTGAAAAAGGTGCCCAACCACAGGATCCTAGATGATACGCTATTGGAGATATTTTATAGGTCTCTGAAGGCTAACACCAAGGCGGTGGTAGATACTATCTCTAGTGGAACATTCATGAGTCATACATATGCTGAGGTTGCTGAGGTCCTTGATAGGATCACTAAAACCAATCGCGCATGGCACAAAAGAGAGTCAGAAGTCCAAGTTGGTACTTATGCGGTGGGTATGTCTGCGGAGTAGAGAAGAAAGGATGAAGAGCGAGACCATGATATTGCTGAGATGAAAACCACAATGGGCCTTCTTACTAAACATATTAGGGTACCCGAGATAGAAAAGGTGAATGTAGTTGGTTCCTAAGGCAAGGCCTCGAGAAATGATGGAGGCGAGTCAGAGTCTGAGGCAGAAGACAATTATTTGAATGATCAAGGGCGGGTTTTTGGACCAATACACAAAGGTCTAACCAAGACTCTTGGCATCAAGGTTAGGGGAACCAAGGTCAGAACTATTACAGAGACAATAACTACAATCGAGGCCAATACAGGGACAAGAGTAGAGGCAGAGATAATGGTGATTGGAAAAAGCGTGAGGAGTACAAAATCATAGAAGAAGTCTCTATGTTCCTCCAAGGAACCGTGAACCAAAGTCTAGCAGTTCAAGGGTGGAACATATTTTGTCTAAGGTACTCAACTAGATGGAGGCGATAGATGGCTATTTTAAGGAATTCCACGCTGATATTTCTGGTATGAACCAAAAGGTGGAGTCACATGTCGTTTACATTAAGAAGATTGAGCAGTAGCTTGGTCAGATGTCTATTGCTATAAACCAGAGGCAAAAGGGCACGCTTCACAATAATACAATTCAGAATCCAAAAAATGACAGTTATTGCATGGCTGTCACTACTAGGAGTGGGAAGGCGACAGTTGATCCTCCTATACTGGTTGTGACTGATGAGATAGTTGAGCCCTCAGTGATTGATGATGATAGGGTGGCGGACTCCAAGGAACAGGTTTTTATTGATGATGCAGTTGAGAAGACAACTCCTAGTAATGCAGAGGAGAAATGGGTCCGAAAAAGGGAAAGAGAAGGATGTAACTCAAAAGATAACATCCATTCCTAGAACTCCTCCCCCTTTCTTCAAAGGATGAAGAAGAAAGTCGACGATGGGAAGTATCACAAATTTATTTCAATGTTGAAACAATTATCTGTGAACATCCCATTAGTTGAGGCACTTGAGTAGATGCCTGGCTATGCTAAATTTATGAAGGACCTTGTCACTAGAACGAGGACCGTGAGATTTGAACATGTTGATAATTCGCACCACTATAGTGCAATAGCATCTCGGTCTCTTGTGCAGAAGAAGGAAGACCCAGGAGCTTTTACCATACTGTGCACTATTGGAGCCTTTAACTTTGCTAAGGAGTTATGTGATTTGGGTTCTAATATAAATTTTATGTCATTAGAAGTGTTTAGATAATTAGTCTTGGGAGCCCCCAAATCGACTATAATACAGCTATTGATGGCAGATCGCATGGTGAAAACTCCGGTGAGGATGCTTTATGATGTGCTGGTGAAGGTGGAGTCCTTTATATTTCAGACCAACTTTGTTATTATAGATTGTGAGGTTGATTTCAAGGTCCCCATTATCCTGGGGAGAACATTCCTCACCACCGAGAATGCTCTTGTAGACATGGAGACCGGAAAACTGAAATTTCAGTTGAACAATGAAAATGTGATATTTAATGTGTGCCAGTCCATGAAATAACCAAATGACCTGCAGATGGTCTCAGTGATTGATATTGTGGAGGCTAAGCTTCCAATTATGCCTATTAATGAGAGGGTGTATTGAGGACTTAGCAGCAGTGTTGATGAATGTTTATGCTGAAGAGATCAATGGGGGTGATGAGATCGTTAATGCACTTGCAGGTATGGGGTCGTACACTTATGCTTCAAAGAAGATTGATCTTGATCTGCAAAATCATGTGACCCCACCGACCAAACCATCTATTGAAGAGCCTCCAATATTGGAGCTCAAGGCATTCCCATCTCACTTATGATATGTATTTCTGGGTACCAGAAACACATTACTGGTCATAGTTGCAACTGACTTGACGGAATGACAAGTGGAGGCTTTGGTCTCTATTCTGAAGAGGTATAAAAAGGCCATTGGGTGGACCATAGTAGATATTATTGGGATCCCATATGATATTTACACACATAAGATCCAGCTTGAGCTAGATTGTATTCTGAGCATTGAGCATCAACTTAGGTTAAATCTGCCTATGCAAGAGGTGGTCAAGAAGAAAATTATTAATTGGTTGGATGCAGGTGTGGTTTACCCTATTGCTGACAGCAAATGGGTGAGCCTAGTTCAGCGCGTACTAAAGAAGGGAGGAATTATTGTGGTCTCGAATGCTAATAATAAGCTCATTCCACTGAGACCAGTCATAGGTTGGAGAGTATGCATGGACTATCCAAAGCTAAACTACTGGACACAAAAAGATCATTTTTCAATGCCATTCATGGATCAGATGCTAGATCGACTTGCAGGCAGAGGGTGGTAATGATTTTTTTTATGGTTATTCGGGGTACAATCAGATCTCTATAGCCCCTGAAGACCAAGAGAAAACCACTTTCACCTGCCTCTATGGGACATTTTCTTTCAAGAGGATACCGTTCGGGTTATGTAATGCGCCCGTCTTTTTCAGCGCTGCATGATGTCCATATTCTCTGACATGGTGGAGGACATCATTGAAGTCTTTACGGACGATTTTTCGATGGTGGGTGACTCTTCTGATGATTGTTTGGCTCACTTGAGCAAGGTGCTGCAACGATGCAAAGAGACCAACTTGGTGCTTAATTGGAAAAAGTGCCATTTCATGGTCAAAGAGGGTATACTGCTCGGCCATAGGATTTTTCATAAGGGCATTGATGTAGATAGAGAAAATATTAGTGTAATTACTAGTCTACCACCTCCAATTTCTATAAAGAGTGTTCGAAGCGTTTTGGGTCATGGAGGATTTTATCGGAGATTCATCAAAGATTTCTCAAAGATTGCACATCCTTTATGCAAGATACTTGATAAAGAGGTGAAGTTTGTATTTGATGATGCGTGTTTGAAGGCTTTTGAATGCCCGAAGGAGAGATTGACCACTGCCTTAATCATAGTGGCACCTGACTAGTCCTTACCGTTTGAGGTTATGTGCGGTGCTAGTGGAGTGGCCCTGGGAGCTATTTTGGGCCAAAGGTGTGAAGAGATTTTTCATCCTATTTATTATTATAGCAAGGCGCTTAATGCAACTCAGAAGAATTACACCATGACGGAACAAGAGTTGTTGGCTGTGGTATTTGCATTTGAGAAGTTTCAGGCATACTTGCTTGGAACTAAGGTGATAGTTCATACAAACCATGCAACTATGTGTTATTTGAAGGCAAAGAAGGATACCAAACCATGGTTGATTAGATGTGTTCTTTTACTGCAAGAGTTTGAGTTTGAAGTTAAGGACCGGAAGGGGAACAAAAATCAGGTGGTAGATCACTTGTCAAGATTAGAGGCAGATGCAACACTTAGAGATGAGCTTGATATTGATGAAACATTCCTCCACGAGCAGGATTTGGCTGCTTCCCAGGATCTCATCCCAAGATTAGTGGACTTTGCTAATTATTTTATGAGTGATGTGGTACCGGAAGATTTATCTTTTCACCAGTGAAAGAAGTTCATGTCTGATGTGCAGAAGTTTTTCCAGGATGAGCCTTACTTATTCCGCATATGTGTTGATGGGATAATTCAGAGATGTTTGTCCGAGGCTAAAATGTTGAGCATATTGGAGGCTTGTCACTCATCCTTTGTTGGGGGTCATCACAGCGGTATTCCCACAGCCCACAAAATTCTGCAATGTGGGTACTATTGGCCAACCATTCACCAAGACGCACATGATTTTGCAAAGGCATGTGATGCATGCTAAAGGCAAGGAGGCATATCAAGGAGGCATGAGCTCCCTCTTACTCCCATCCTTATCATTGAGCTATTTGACGTTTGGGGCATTGACTTCATAGGCCCATTCATGATCTCAAATGGGATGAAGTACATACTTGTAGCTGTGGACTATGTCTCTAAGTGGGTGGAGGCAATTGCTCTTCCAAACAATGAAGGTAAGAGTGTCACAGCGTTCTTGAAGCGAAATATTTTCGCTAGATTCGGGACTCCTAGAGCTATCATTAGTTATGGGGATTCGCACGCAATCGATTTTTTAGAAATTTGCTTGAGAAATATGGGGTGAAACATAGGGTGGCAACACCTTATCATCCATAATCTAGTGGACAAATTGAAGTATCCAACCATGAGATAAAGACCATCTTAGCAAAGAATGTAAATGCTAACAAGATAGATTGGTCTAGGAAGCTGGATGATGCATTATGGGCTTATCAGACTGCATTCAATACCACTACAGGTATGTCCCCTTATCAGCTTGTGTATAGGAAAGCATGTCATCTTCCGGTAGAACTTGAGCATAAAGCTATGTGGGCGCTCAAGAAGCTGAATCAGAATTGGAGCGATGCTGCAAACATGAGGCTTGATTAGCTGAATGAGCTAGATGAGTTTCGTTTGAAAGCCTATGAAAGTTTAGAAATTTACAAAATGAGGATGAAAATACAGCATGAACGGAAGATTCAGCAACGAGAGTTCAGACTCGGATATATGGTGTTGCTATTTAATTCTAGGCTTCGCTTGTTTCCTGGAAAGTTGAAGTCCAAATGGTTGGGACCATCTCGAATGGTCCAAGTATTCTCCTATAGGGCAATTGAATTGGAAAATCATGAAGGCAAACGGTTCAAGGTGAATGGCCAACGGGTGAAAGCATATCTGGGGAAGAGTGAAGAAATCAAACTGGTGGACCTTTGGGCTCTAGGTGAAGTCTGAGTAATCGGGGGACTTACATCGTGCTGCGACATTAAATCAGGCGCTGCATGGGAGGCAACCCATGGAGGTATCTTGGTAAAGTCTGAGTAATCAAGATACCCGCATCGTGCCAGGACATTAAATCAGGCGCTTCTTAGGAGGCAACCCAATTTGTAATTGTAATATCAGTATAGTGTTTATGTGTGTTGATATGTGCAGGTGATTAGGATGAGAAAGCTGGAACCAAAATTCTGAAACTTAGAATCTTGTGCCAAAAAGCATAGGACGAGTCGTTACCTAACAAAACGACTCGTCACGACTAGTCGTGGCCACTGAAGCAGAAAATAGTAAAATTTGAAAGTCAGTGATGAGTGACTTAATGAATCATGAGGTCACTCAATGACTCATCAAGTAGCTCTTCCTGACAGAATTGATTCTCCACCAGAGTACAGGGACAACGATTCAAGACACGACTCGTTGGGTATGACCATGAGTCGTTACCCGAGTCGTTAGGTCCCAGGTAAGTTTTCTCTATTTGAATAATGTAACTAATAACTTAACGAGTCATAATTTAAGAAATGACTCATTATGTGGGTTTTGGTGCATTTGTATAAAGTTGAATCACCCGACCCGACCCATGTGCAAATTGGGTAAATTGACTGTTAAATCATATAAATCCAAGATTTTTTTCTAATTTACCCACATTTCAAACACCAAACTCTCTACAAACGTTTCTCTCTCCCATCATCACTTCCCATCTCCAATCATACACCCACATACGTGACGTGCCCCGCATCGAGTGCCAATAATTTGACGACTCTTTTTCACATCGAGCGCGTCTGCAAGTGTATGAGTCGTGCAAGTAATATAGTGGCTCTTTTTAAGAACCGGATTGTCGAACCCACAGGGACTGGACCCATTCCTCTAACTATCCATTTCTA
>JACEIK010005929.1:44769-60525 GCA_018107945.1 Datura stramonium
CTAGGGATTTACTTGCTAATAACTGTTCATGAAAAATTTGCGTTAGTTTCATAAGACTAGAATTAATTATAAAATTGGTAAACTTACACCTTTAAATATCATGTTTATAGGATTAATATAAATATAACTGCTCATGCTAGAAATTACTGAAATAATTAGCACATGCATGTAACTGTATTTTATTACTCGGTTTTAGATACTATACTTCTAGGAAATGAGTGATAAATCTTATAACAGTTTACTCTCGTGTGTTTCGTCTACTCGCTTTTGATCCAATTTGAGACTTGTTGATAATTAATAACCATCTAGTCAACTGTAAGAAAATGCTATGCTCATAATAATCTGGTTTAAAGCGCACCACTTCAACGTGACCTATTTATTGAAGCCATTCTTATAGGAATTCCTTTATGTTAACCTTTCAAGATCTGGTTTAATCACTGTTGAAATATGCTGAATAAAATTAAGTAGGATCATATATTGTCAGATTTTCATTAATAGATATGTTGCATTTATGTGCTAAATATATAAAGATAATATTTGTGCATTAGAAAACATGCTTATAGGATTTATTCATGTATTTAGAAATTATGCCCATAGGATTGCAATATACTAATTCTGACACTTTGCACTAGAAATCATGCTCATCGAATAAGAGGCTTATTTGAAACTTTTATATGCTAAGTGTTTTAATTATTATTTGTTTGTTTAACACGTAATCATCTTTAAAAAATATTAAGAATTCTAGACCCCAAAAAACCAAAATACTAGTCCAACGCCTCTTGGACATTAAATTTGAAACGGGTAGACAAATGCTAGGGCGTTAGTTTTCTTTTCTCATCTAAAACGCTTTAGAATTAATAATTAACTAATTAGGTGGGTAGTGGGACATGATAGTCTGTACCTGTTGGATAATACGAGCAATATAAATGGTTGTGAAGTATTATTTAAGTTGCACGAGGTGATCCTATTAGGTTAAGATATCCCCCTTTTATCGCAGAATTACGTCTGACCTGATTCCCTTCAGGAATACGTAAGCGCCTCTTTGAAGTTCGGTCCAATATTTCAAATTTTATTTATTTGTTTGTTACATTTTCTTGTACTTATTTTACCAACGCTCTTATTGTATGAACTAACGAATTTGTAGTATTTCATATTTTTTTATTATCTTTGATTCTCGCTTACCTTATTTGTCTCTTCACTTTCTTGATTACTATTGTATAAATTTTTATTGTTTTCTTTTGGCAATTAATTATACTTTGTGATAATTTTTAATAATAGTCTCTTTAAATATGTATAGTATCAAACTTCGTTCTTCTCGCTTGTCTGAAAATTTTTTTTCTTTTATTTACATAATCTTTGCATTTATTAATTTAGTTTAAAATTAAATAAATTAAGTTAAAATCAATTCTTTTTTTTTCATTAGTTAACCCCCACATAATTAACGAATCTGGAAGGGACCTATATTTGTGGACCTCGAAAGGTGCTTAACACCTTTCTTTCGAGGTAATTTGAACCCTTATCCGACTCTGACGATCTAGGCTAGTTTAGAAAGACCTTTAGTTTAGAATGGTGCCTTAAGGCACCTTAATTCGTTATATGGCGACTCTTCACCTTTTAAAAACCTAAAAGAGTTGTCACATGTCCTGATCCGCATTTTGCGAGAAAAATGGGGCGCGACAACATGTCGACTCTGCTGGGGACTTTAGGTTCTAACCACAACGTGTTCGTTTTATGTTGAATTTTATATAAGTTTTTTGAGTTAAAAAAAACCTTTCCTTTTTCTATTTATTTTTCTTCTTAAAATAGTCAACTTACCATGCTCAATCCCTTTCTCTTCATCCATTTATTTGTTCCCCCAATAATTGATTTATTTTCTTATATGTTTTTTTCTTCGTCCATACATTATATCCTTAAGCATGAAGTTACTAACAACTTTTTTTTTGTTTTTATTTATCCTGTTTTATTTTTATATTATTTTTAATTAATAATAATTATTTAATTACTCTAATTTTTAATTGCTTTTATAAACTTTCATTCCGCTCATACTTTCCCCACTTGGGAACCTCTCACTGTCACACACTTGATAACAGTTGCGTGATTTCACGGTCGTTCACTATTAACACCCTCCGAGGAATGCCTCATGATTAGATCGATCAGTGGTGTGTCGACGGTCATGAGCTTCCTTACTCTCAAATTGTCCGCTTGGGAGAACTGTGTCATACCCACTCTTGTTCTTAGATCTTGACCATGTACGCCTTTAATAAGGAATATACATCATATCAAACCTATAAAATCACGACGTCCATAGTGCGTCAAGATTAATAGTGAAACCTTACCTTGAGTCTTAAGGGATTTTAAATCCCGAGAAAGACACCCCATAAATTATGTGCATTTTGAGAGAAAAACATGTTCAAGTAATGTCATTTTGCTCCTAGATGGGTAGGTTAGTTTAACTTTTTTGTGATACAGGTACAATGAGCCCCCCAACATCCTATCCAAGATTTAGCATGGTCTAGTGTATGCCCGTAGGAATGAAGTCTTAGTGAACATATCTGGGTGAATACGATCAAAATGAGGTAAAGAAAGTGTTGGGACACCTACCTTCTCTCATGCAAGTTACTCCGTGTCGAGAACTTATAGAAGCTGTCACCGAGTTTTGGGATGAAAAAAGGTCTGTTTCAGATTTGGGAATGTTGAAATGATACCGTATTAGAAGAAATTGGAGGATACATAGAAAATGTAAGCCTACTATGGAGAAACAGGAAATGGGAGAAGGCTGAGATGATCATACCAAAACGAATTACCCTAGAAGATATGCGTGACAAATTGGGGTTGAAAGGTAGCCATATGGTGTCCTATGTAATGAAGGAAAGAATGTAGGGAACCTATATATTCGATAGATTTGGTCACAGTTCAGCTCGTGAGATTTACGAAACAGAGAGTCCCGATCTGAGTTCGTAGACTAGCAAGAGAATATTTGCATTTATTGTCTATTTTATGGGATTGGTGGTCTTCCCACGAGGAGCTGAAGAAGATAATGATATTCGCCTTATTTCAGTTGCTCATGCCTTATGTAAAGGTGCTGACAAAGGACCCTGCACAATTTTCCCAATGATTGTGGCTAACATCTATGGAGCCTTAGGAAAATGCAAAAATGGGTTCAAACATTTTGAAGGATGTAATTTGTTGCTTCAACTTTGGCTTATTGAACATCTTTATAAGGTGCGTGGCAAGCCAACCATGCCTCGACCTACATAAACTAATCACATTTCCACTCATCATTACAGGGTCACTATGGGCGTTAAGCCGATCAAAAGGCGTAATGAGGTAGAAAAATGGGGTGAAATGTTTAGTAATTTGATAGAAGACTCTGTGCAATGGGTGTTTGATTGGTTTTGGAGATCTAACTTCGTTATATATACCAAGTCTCGATATTATTTGGTTTTGATAGGACTCCACGGTCTTCAACCGTACTCTCCAATGCGGACAATGCCCCAGGAAGGAAGGATGAAAATAATACCCAGGGTTGTTTACATGGATGCATACCAAGTTGATTACAAGGACAATTTTGTTCTGCACGCTCTGGATATTGCAAAAGCGTGGAATAAAAAGATCTACCTCAATGAGAAGAGCATAGAGGCAGACCAATATAATGCAGGCTATGTAATAGGGTACATCGAGTGGTTACATGACAATTGGGCTGGTATTGCGATATCAAGAGTTAAACGAGGAAAACATGTGGAGGATAAAGCCCAAGCACAGACTCTCTACCGGCATCTCAAAAGAAAGGTTCAAGATTATGAGACTGTTCACTATCAATTGCATGAGGATAAAGCCAAAGAGATAGCTAAATTGGGTAAAGAATTGGAATACTGGAAAGATCGCGCTTTAGTTTTAGAAGAAAGGATACAAGACTGCACGATGAATTCAACAAACATGGGGAAGAATGTATGAGTGGGGAAGCCTTGGAAGGAAATCGAGCACTGGCTTATCTCCTATCTAGTCAACATCATTTTGATAAAGTGCTGAAGGACCTAGAGAGAGCAGACCTCAATGAAGAAGTGTTTAAGATTTAATGTTCTTTTTCTTTAGTCATTTTCTTGTATTTGCGACAATCTTAATAAAAGTTTTATCTCCTTTGAATTTATTTTGGGAGAAAAATGACAATACTTCATTGCATACTTCTCTCTCAAATTCATTAGGCCCACCTCAGGCATGAAAAAGGCTCCAAAATTAGGAAACGTGTCAACATGTTTATTTATTTGTTCAGTCTTTACTTTAAGTAGAATGATTTCTAACCTCTCTTACTAACTTTGGCTTTGTTTGTTGCTTGTCTTATTTTTTCCTCTTTCCCAAAGGTTGATCTGTGCAAATCTGGCCTATTACACAAGGTCCAAAGGGGCTCCTCCTTCTCTTCCTCCCTTTCCTAACCACAACAACAGAGGGAAAAATAAGATGGATGAGCTCAACGGCACCACAGATAAGAGTGGTAACAGTGTATCCAGGGATAAAAGGGAAAATTCTGAAGGGAGCTTCCCTCCAGGATATAATGAAGTGATAATGAGGCTCGAGCAGAAAATTTTTGAGCTTCAGGAAGAGCTAGCTCAATTTCCTAATCTAAACAACCAGGCGACATCATTCGGGTTTTAAGCTGACGCCTCCACTTCAAAAGCACCGACAAGCCTTCTTATGACATCCCAACCTGCAGATCCACCTCAAGATGCCTATCATACTCCCCCTCAACATTATCAATACCCACCATACATATACCCAAAACCACAGGTTCCAATCTCCTCCCATTATCCATCACCAGCCCAAGAACTACCTTCCTTGGCACACGTAAATGCAACGTATGACCGAACCCATACAACCCGATCTATATGGAGAACACACCTGTGTCTCACCATCTGGAGGAATCTGAGCCCTTAGAGAAGGATAGGTTGATTCAGACTCTGGCAAGAGAGCTCAAAAGGATGATCAGTAGATTGTAAAGTGTTGAAGGAACCAAGGGAATAACAGGTCTAGATTATGAAGACCTATGCATACACCCCGATGTCGAGCTACCGGAGTGGTAAAACCTCCTAAGTTCGAATTATTTACTGGGGTTAGTGATCCAAGGGCCCACTTGAGACTGTATTGTGATAAACTGGTAGGAGTGGGACGAAATGAGGAGATAAGAATGAAACTCTTCATGAGAAGTTTGACCGATGATGCTCTTAGCTGGTACATGGAGCAGAACCCGAAGAAATGGGTTACCAGGGCAGAGATGGTCGCAGGTTTCATGGAGCGTTTTGGGTTCAACATAGAGAATGCACCTAACTTGCATTATATCCAAAACTTGAAGAGAAATCCCACAGAAACTTTCAGAGAATTTGCAACTCGTTGGAGGACTGAGGCTGCCAGAATGCGACCCCCAATGGAGAAGGTACAAATGAAAGATATTTTCATGCAGACTCTAGATCCGCAAGTTTACGATAGGTTAATGTTAGTCAGTGAGAAAACCTTCTCCGAGATCATCCAATTGGGTAAGAAGATCAAAGACGATATCAAGGATGGTACCATTATCAACTTGAATGTATTGCAAGCTGCTAACAAAGCTTTGCAATCCGGAGGTATTTCAGAAAGCCACAATAAGAAGGAAGTAGGCACATTTATGATGGCCCAAGGGTCGAAGAATTATGTTTACAGACCCCAGACTCCAGACTCCACTCCCACACTACCAAGGTCCAACCCCACATTACCAAACTCCACCTCCACAATATCAAGCTCCCCTACCTCACTACCAAGCTCCATCACCACAATACCATAATCCACCACCACAATACAAAAATCCCCATTCTTACCAAAATAGTAATCCAATGCCTCTTGGACATTAAGTTTGGGACGGGTAGGCAAATGCTAGGGTGTTAGTTTTCTTTTCTCGTCTAGAACACTTTAGGATTAATAATTAACTAATTAGATGGATAGTGGGACATGATAGTCTGTGCCCGCTGAATAATATGAGCAATCTAAATAGTTGTGAAGTATTATTTAAGTTGCACGAAGTGATCCTATTAGGTTAAAATACCCCCCTTTTTATGGCAGAACTACATCTGACCTGATTCCCTTTAGAGATAGGCGCCTCTTTGAGATTCGGTCCAATGTTTCAATTTTTTTTGTTTGTTTGTTACATTTTCTTGTACTAATTTTACCAATGCTCTTATTGTATGAACTAACGAATTTGTAGCATTTCATTTTTGTTATTATCTTTGATTCTTGCTTATCTTATTTGTCTCTGCACTTTCTTGATTACTATTTTGTAAAATTTTTATTGTTTTATTTGGGAAATTAATTGTACTTTGTGATAATTTTTAATAATAGTCTCTTTAAATATGTATAATATCAAACTTCTTTCTTCTCGCTTGTCTAAAAATTCTTTTTTTTATTTACATAATCTTTGCATTTATTAATTTAGTTTAAACTTAAATAAATTAAGTTAAAATCAATTTATTTTTTTTGTCATTAGTTAACCCCACATAATTAACAAATCCAGAAGGGATCCATATTTGTGGACCTCAAAAGGTGCTTAACACCTTCCTTTCGAGGTAATTTGAACCCTTATCCAACTCGACGACCTAGGCTACTTTAGACAGACTTTTAGTTTAGAATGGTGCCGTAACGCACCTTAATTCATTAGGTGGCGACTCTACACCTTTTAAAATCCTAAAAGAGTTTTCACATGTCCTGACCCGCTTTTCGCGAGAAAAATGGGGCACGACAGTGATAATCATCTAAGTAGGGGATCAACGACTTAGGTGAAGTTAACTTACTAATATTGCATGCTAAATACCTGAACAGATCACTAGTATAAAACATCTTGTGGTTATGAAGTCATGGGGACACAATCCTAGTCAACTCACTCTTTGAATTCAATCAATTTTAAATCGAGGATATACTCATTACTCCTACTGTTTGCTATTATTTCTTGTTACAATTTCCCCTCATAGGAAATAAGTAAGCCAATAGTAGTAGCTAAACGCATTAATTAAGGTCCTCGTCATATTCCTCGTGGGATTCGACCCCAACCCTAGTTGGGTTCTATATTTGAACATCGACTGCTTTATATCTCATTGGTAGGTGTAATTTGGGCGACATCAAATTTTGGCACCATTGCCGGGGAATACAGCTTAGACTTTTGTTAATTGTGTTTTCTTTGCTGTTGGTCCTTATTTCTTTTTTAGTTTTGTCACGCCCCACCTTGGGAGGCATGACTGGCACCTAATGCCACACTGAGACCTAGGCTGACCTGGCTGGGCATATGCACCCTTGGTGCCTGCCAGTACCTCAAAATCAAGAAAATAAACTTCTATATCTCAACTGTAAACACAGTCTCAAGCCAACAAGGCCACATAGCAACCTGTAAAAGAAAACAGCTAACCCAACACACACAACAATAAAGGGATCCTATGTGGGCCAACAAGACCGCCATGCTGTCTAGTCATAAAAGAAGGAAAATAGGTAGTCATGTTCATACTATGGACGACAAGGATGCTAACTAACTAGCTAAACTAGGCTCCATAAGTCCAACACGCAAAATAGAACATACATAAGCCCCACACGGCCAACAACAACAAACAACTGAAAAACTGTAGTCCGCAAGCCTCTAAGAGTGGAATAGTGGTCACGACAGGGCCCCAACCTATCCAAAAGCTATACAACAAAAAGAGAAAACCTTTCTAACTATCAACCCCGGAGAAAAGGAGCTGACTGAATTGCTAACTCTGGTTGACAACTAAGAAGGTCCTGAACCACATCTATCTGCACCTGTAGGCAAGTATGCAGCACCCCATTGTTTTTGTCAATACAATATGTACAGAATATGTAAGGCAGTAACGAAAATGACTAGATAGAACTTATTACAGAACTGAAAGTCAATAAGAAGGATAAGAGTTATAACCTGAATAGCCTCAAAACCTAAAGTATAGCTAACAAGTAAGTAATACAAATAAGAACCTTACCTGGCCCCCATAAAACTGGAAGGTACAATTAGCACATAATAAGCTACCTAGCCCCCCCCCATAAGTCCTGACATGTACAATTCAATCTATATACCACTAGTATGGTCAATATGAGTCAACAAGTAACTATAGCCAACCTACCTGGCCTCTAGGTCTGCAACTGAGCCCGTTGGGCTCCTGTAGCTGTATCTGAACCCTCTGGGCTCCTATGACTGCACCATAGGCACACAAGGCCAGACGGAGGGTCAGTGATGCCGATACCGCATAAAAGAAGAAGTCCATTCATAGATGTACTATAATATGGCCTTATAGGCCTAAATATAGTCCGACCAGACATCATATAGCTCCTCTAAGCGATCTATAGCCCTGTAGGCGATGACACAACTGTTAACCCTGAGGTTGGTCGACAGAAGGCTATATAGGGTGAGTCAGTCCCAACCAAAATAGTAAACTTTAATCTCAAAAATATTTGAAGCAGCTAATCACAATACACATGCTTACAACTTGCTTACAAGGATATAGGTCGTATTACTATACGACAGGAATAACTTGCCAAAGAGGTTAGCCTTAACATATCTCAAATGTCGATTCTCGTTTATCCAAATAGTCCCAACATGTAGCTGGCAATTCCACTCAATTGCGGCCTCTATGTTGAGAGAATAAGGCTATTTTCAATACTAAGACTCGATAAAAAAAATTCAATAACATTAACTATAACTCAATTTCATTCAATTCGTCCTAAACACACAAACTCCAGAGAGTTTAGAAGGTAGAAATGCTTACCTATCACTTGTAGCCTCTTAGGAATCAATTAGAAGTGATTTTGACAACTTTTACCCGGCGGGGTTCCGGTACTGCAAGCGAATTTTAAAGGAATAACTCCACAGGGACGTTCCTTGAAGGCCTGGAACTCGTTATCCAAGATCATTTATGTTTGTACGGAGTTTAATGGTGCAATTCAGCAAGAAACAAATGATAAATAGAGAGAAAATGTCGTAGGGCCGAGTTCCTGTTTTTGGGGAAATTTCTAATGACTTAAATTTTCAACTTATAACATATATATAGGTGGGGTGGTGACCTAGGGGATGCGGTGCACCGCCCATCGTGCCAGGAAAGAGGCACGACGTGTCGGCCATGGTGTAGGGCTGGCAGCAAGGTGCGGCACCTAGTGTGCCTGGCCTCCAGCCCCAGCCTCTTGCTTTCTCGATGTCGTGCTCGTATACTCACCCCCTGAGCCCTTACTTGCATGCATAGTACTCCAAAACTCTCAATATACATAAGCACGCGTTAGTTAAATGATAGAAACTTTCAGGGTGTAACATCATCCCACCTTAGGAACATACATCCTCGAATGTAACTTTAAGCTTAAGAGATTAAACTCCTTTAACTATTGATATAAAAATTTTGGCAGAGTTGCCTTCGTAATATGGATTATCCGAAAATCTGAAACATAGAAAAGTCCAACATAGGCGCCTCAAAGGATGCTACAAGCAATGATACAACATTGTTCTATATCATAAAAGCAAACAACTGAATAGTACTGATAATATGAACACATGAAAATAACTAAACAACAATCTCACCTTAACTATATAATCCGACTCAAGCCTGAAATAAGTGAGGATATTTAGACCTCATGTTGTCCTTAGCTTCTCAAGTCATCTCCTCCACATTTCTGTTCCTCCATAAGACTTTAACAGAGGCTACATTCTTAGTTCTCAATCTACAAACCTGTTGATCTAGTATAGCAACTAGAGTGTCTTCGTAGGACAATTCTTCAGTAACTTGACATCCTCAATCGGAACAACCCGGGATAGATCTCCTATGCACTTTCATAGCATTGACACATGGAGACTGGATGAACAGATTCTAGCTCTTAAGGCAGTTCTAACTCATATGCCACTTGGCCTATTCTTTGAAGGATTCTATATGAGCCAATGAACCTAAGGCTAAGCTTGCCCTTCCTGCCAAATATCATTATTCCCTTCATAGGCGAAACTTTAAGAAATACCCAATCATCAACATCAAACTCCAAGTCTCTACACAGGACATCAGAATTGGATTTCTGACGACTTTGGGCTGTTAGCAACCTTTCCCATATAAGTTTCACTTTTTCTTCTGACTGATGGATCATATTAGGTTAGATCAATCCTGACTCCCCTACTTCAAACCATCCTATGGGGGACCTACACTTCCGCCCGTATAAGGACTCATAAGATGCCATCTGAATAGCAGAATGATAACTTTTATTGTATGCAAATTCAATAAGGGGTAGATGCTTATCCCAACTCCCTCCAAACTCTAGAACACAAACCCGTAGTATGTCCTCGAGCGTCTAAATGGTGCATGCCTGACCGTCTGTCAGGAATGGAAAGATGTAGTCAAGTTAGCCTGCGTCCCCAAATCTTTCTGAAATGACTTCCAAAATCTAGCTGTAAACTGTGCCCCTCAGTCCGAGATAATAGATGTTGGGACATCGTGCATTCGGACTATTTCCTTAATATACAATTTAGCATAATCTTCGATTGAAAATATAGTCCGAACTGGCAAGAAATGGGCTGATTTCGTCAACCTGTCGACAATGACCCAAATGGAGTTGAATTTACTAGTGCGAGGTAACCCTGTCACAAAGTCCATATTGATTGCTTCCCATTTCCACATAGGTACAACTATCTCTTGAGTCAGTCCGCTAGGTTTTTGATGTTTAGCTCTTACCTGTTGGCAATTTGGACATTGTGCTACAAACTCAGTTACACCTTTCTTCATTCCAGGCCACCAGTATATCTCCTTTATATCATGGTACATGTTCGACAAACCTATATAGAGAGAGTAACGAGAATAATATATCTCTTCCATGATCTCCTGGCGGAGCCCTGCTATATCTGGAACACAAAGTCGACCTCTGAATCTCAAGACACTGTCTCCCATTTACTCAAGGGCCGATAGTTCACCCTTTTAAACCTAGACTAGGGTCATCATATTGTCGCTCCTTCACCTCTACAACAAGGGATGACACTGCTGTATTCTGGATGACAACCCCATTATCTTCTAAGTCCACTACCCAGACTACTAGATTGGCTAACTAGTGCATTTCTCCAGCCATTTCTCTCTTTTATGGCCTTAAATATGCTAGACTTCCCATGGATCTGTGGCTAAGGGCATTGGCTATAATATTAGTCTTCCCTGGGTGATATAAGATATCCACATCGTAGTCTTTCAGCAACTCTAGCCAACGATGCTGCCACAAATTCAACTCTTTCTACGTGAAGATATACTGGAGGCTTTTATGATCAGTAAAGATGTCCACATGTACACCACACAAGTAATACCTCCATATTTTCAAAGTGTGAACCACAGTAGCTAACACTAAATCATGGGTGGGGTAGTTCTTTTCGTGTTTCCTTAACTACCTCAGCCCTCAAAGCATAGGCAATTACCTTGCCATGTTGCATCAGAATACACCTTAACCCAATGCCTGAAGTGTCACAGTATACAGCGTAGCCCTTTGAACCTTCCAATAAGGTTAGTACTGGCACAAATGTCAATCTACTTTTCAGCTCCTGAAAACTCTACTTACAAGCCTTGATCCAGTGAAATTTAGCTGCCTTCTGAGTTAATCTGGTAAACGGCGCAGATAAGGTAGAGAATCCTTCTATAAACCTTTTGTAATACCCGGCTAACCCCAGGAAACTGGGAACCTCAATTGGAGTCATCGGATTGGGCCATGTCTTTACTATCTTGATTTTCTGTGAGTCAACCTGAATACCTGTATTTGACATAATTACAGAATTCAACCATAACTCACATTTGGAGAACTTCACATATAACTAGCGGTCTCTAAGGACTTGGAGTAACGTTCGCAGATGATTTCTGTGTTCAGCTTCTGAGCGGGAATAAACCAGAATATCATCAATAAATACTATCACAAATAGATCTAAATACGTCTTGAAGATATTTTTCATCATATCCATAAACACAGTTGGAGCATTCATCAATCCAAAGGACATGACCATGAATTCAAAATGACCATACCTCGTCCTAAAGGCTGTCTTCGAGATATCTTTCTCCCGGACCCCCACTTAATGATATCCTAAACTCAATCTGATCTTGGAGAAATATTTCTCCCCTGCAGCTGATCAAGTAATTCATCCATCCTTGGAAGAGGATATTTATTCTTAATAGTAACTTTATTCAACTACCGATAATTTGTACACGTTCGTAGGGATCCATCTTTCTTTCTGAGAAATAGAACTGGCGCACTCCACGGTGAAGCACTCGGCCTGTGTCACAACCCGAGGTAGACCCGCATCGTAGACACGGGACAAGGGACCCCGAGAGACCCCAAGTCAACCCATGGAATAAGCATTCACTAACTCATTCAATAAGCATGAAGAAACATAATCATAAACTTAGTGGAAGTCTAACTTGACATAACAACAGAATGAATATCTGAAGCTGAAAACATGTCTAAGTCTGATAAGCCTCTAATATGGATGAGCTGATAGGACAATACCCCCAACTAGCTCAGCAATACTGAAACTTAATATACAACCAAGATAACTGAAAGTCTAGTCCTCAAAAGATGAGGACTCACCAACCAAGCAGGTACTCTCTGATAAGCGACTATGAACGGGGCTGGACCTGAGAACCGGATCCTGCATCATGAAATGATGTAGCATAGAAAGTATGCGGTCAGTATGCGGAATGTACCGAGTATGTAAAGTAAGTAATACTGCTTAAGTAAGTACATCCTTTAAAACATTTCATGACACATCATAAGCTTTTAAGTAAAAATAGAAGGGTACAAGAAATCATTATGAAATCGTACTCTTATCATAACATGACCATGCATAGCTTTAGAACATCATGATTGGCTCGAATGACTCATAGCTGAAACATAACACTTATATTAAAAGAAGAACAAAGAGTCAAACCTTGCTTCTTCGACATGCATACATACGATAATTATCATGAGTAATGGTTATGCAAATTCGAATGATATAGACAGTGGGAGACTCGTCACTTAACCGACATACCATGATAGAGCTTACGTGGTCTCGACTATTACACTAAAGTGGGCAGAGCCGTCCAAAACCTTTCTAGGGCTACGGACGCTACCATGATATCGATATCAAGTTGAGAGGGGCCAATCGGGCCAGGGATAGTTCACAAGGGAGGTCCCAATAATATAATAGAATCAACCTATGTTGGCGCGTAGTTCTGGGGCATAGGGTTATCGACCCTTAGCCCGCTCGGTGCTAGACTCTTCTCCCCCAAAGATGCAATGCTATACATCGTATAAATATGAAACTCAACATTGTCTAGTGACGAAGCTCAACATGAAATCATGCCTAAAATCAACATTATATGAAATGAAGCTCAACATTTTGTATTGACAAAGCTCATTATGAAATCATGCATACACTAGACATCATATAAATATGAAGCTCAACGATGTCATTTTGGAAAAGCTTTGAACAAAAATCATAGTTAGACTCAACATCATGTGAAATAAAGCTTAACATTGTCCTCAACAAAGCTGGACAATTATATACATATCAATTAAGGGTTTACGCATAGAGAAGGTTTTACTTTGAAACATACTACATGCTAGAATTCATAATAAGGGTTAAAGGAAAATTTTATCTCAACCATGTGGTAAGCTCATGTTGGAAAAGAAATCACAATTTGAAAACATCACTTGGGCATCACCCAAAGTTCTACCATACTTGGGTCTATTTAATCTCCTTTGAAAACATCATCAAAAATCATGGGTGCGGTTGAGAACATGCATTTCATCATCTACTCCATCATCATCACATTCTATACTATCCACACATGGGCGTTTTAGATTCAATTTTTAGAAAGACAATTTTGTGAAAGAAATTAAGTTAGAACCCGCCCAAGCTTAGTAAATCACCAATATCAACTCAGTTTAATCATATCAATGAGTAGCGATGTAAGAATCATGCAATTCAATGAAACCCATACTTGGTCACCACAAATCAATCACAATTTGATAGGGAATGGGAATGGGTGTGGAAGGAAGCACCCACTCATAGCCTTACATACCTAGGATTGAAGAATTCTAACCATTCCTAATTGCCCAGCTGAGATTCCAATTGAAAACCTTGAGAATTCACCTTGATTCTTATCCTCAAACCCCCAACCTTGCATGCATGAAAGTAATGGCCTAAGATGGGTTTTTCTCTGCTAAAAACCCTCTATTACGAGCTTAAAATGACGAAGTATAGACCCTTAGAACTTAGGAATTACGGAAAAGCCCTTACTAAAATCGCTGAAAATAACTGTCAGGGGGTCCTAATGGACGACCTGACGACTTGTCGCCAGGGCCCACAATCCGTTAGTTTGCTCGCCAGGTTCACTGGATAAATGGTATGTCGGGGCTCCTAACAAGTGACATGATGACTCGTCCCCAGCAGCCATGACTCGCTGCCACTTCCCGTCAAGTGCACTGGATCAATTTTTTTTCCAATCTTCCTCTAGAACCACCCCACGACTGACTTGACGACTCATGGTGTCTGACCACGAGTCGTTACATCGACCGTGGGGACCTCGAGTCCCTCACCCTTCCAGTCCTTCCCAGGAGTAACCTGACGACTCGTGGGGTCTCCTCATGAATCGTTCAGTGACTCATTCTACAACTACTGCAACATTTTTCAGTTTTTCTCCAATTCACTTCCGAGCCCCATTTTTGAATTCTCGGGGTATAATAATATCTCCCCTTGGGAACATTCATCCTCGAATGTCAGAAACAAGCAGGAAACATAAACAAGCAATTATCATACCCCAATACAGATTATTTTAACTGAAATTTCACGGAATGACTACCTCCGAAAAGAACAACATAGTTGAACTAAATCCAGGCATCATATACATTTATCATAGCATAATTCAAACTTGCGCACATGAACTGAACTTGGAACTGATTAGAGAATTAGGGAAAAAACTGATACCTCAAGTGGGAACTGAGCCGGTAGAGAACAAATGTGGGTATCTAGCCATCATGTCTACTTCGACCTCCCACGTAGCTCCTTCAACATGATGATTCTTCCATAAAACTTAACTGAAGCTACCTCTTTATTCCTAAGCCTTTGAACTCGTCGATCCAAAATTTCAACCGGAATTTCTTTATAACTAAGGATGTCTTTCACACCAACGCTTTCTAGCGGAACTACCAAGGCTGGATCACCCAAGCACTTCTTCAAAAGCGATACATGGAACACGGGATGAACTGAAGCCAATTCTGAAGTCAAGTCAAACTCATATGCCACCTTACCAACTCTTCTCACAACCCGGTAGGGGCGAACATAGCGGGGACTGAGTTTACCTTTCTTTCTGAACCGCATGACTCCCTTCATGGGAGATACCTTTAAAAACACCCAATCGTCTACATCAAACTCCAATTCTCTTCTCCTCACATCAGCATACGATTTCTGACAACTCTGGGCAATTTTCAACCGGTCCCTTATCAACTGAACCTTCACCATCACCTCATGAACCGAATCTGGTCCTACCAGAGATGTCTCACCAACCTCAAACCATCCGATGGGAGATCTGCACCTTCGCCCGTAGAGGGCCTCGAACGGTGCCATATGGATACTAGAGTGGTAACTATTTGTTACACCCCAAAATTTCTTTTTGATGATTATTTGATGGTTATATGTCATATTAAGGGAATTATGGGTCGTAGGTTGTCCGTAGGTGAGGAGGGAAACATGTGCAAAGGGAAAAGCGA
>JACEIK010005929.1:84280-100079 GCA_018107945.1 Datura stramonium
AGGATAGTTATATCTGGAACTTAGTGATAACGGTTAGTTTGCAAAACTCATGAGACTTGGTCGAGTAATTGAGGATAGTCATTCAATAGGGATTGGTCGACTGTTTGAATGAACCTAAGTTATCAGTTCTATAAGTAAGTATTCGTAAAGCTCACGAGTGTATACCCAAAGCTGTTATGAACCCATGGGGAACACAAACCCTAGTTATCCTTTAATTATTGATTCACAAATATAATCCTGACTGCTGCTTAATTATATTATTGATTTTTATTAGAATTTCCCCCATTGTGAAGTAGTTACCATACAAGTTCATCTACCAGCTGTAATCTAGATCTTCCATATTCCCTGTGAGATCGACCCCAACCTCTAAGTTGGGTTCTTTATTAAGAACGTCCGCTTCATACTTTAGTTGGAAGCGTGGTTTGAGAGTTTATGAAAAAGTGGCACCGTTGCTGGGGAATACGGCTAAGACTAGATTATTTGCTTGTATTTGACTTTTTTGTTAGTTATTTCCTGTTTTACATTTTTGTTCGTTTCGTTTTGTCTCATCCAGGGCACCTCTTGGTAAAGCCAAGCATCGAAGACAGTGGAGGATGAGTTCAAGATCCTTGACGAAGTCTAAGTAGTCAAGATACTTACGTCGTGCCGCGATGTTAAATTAGGCGCTATATGGGAGGCAACCCATGAGAGGTGAAGTCTGAGTAGCCACAGATATGTCCCTTTTCCCTTCATGCTTATATTTCATGCTTCAGGGACGAAGCTCATTTTTTAAAAGGGGGGGTGTACTTGTATTTTTTGGGAGAGTTTTGTTCGTCTGAGGGTTTTTCTTGACGAGTTTCGTTTCCCTCAGGCATGCTATCTAGTAGAACTGGCATGTGTTAGGATTTTTTGTTTTTAGTTGTGATTTCTTTTTTATTAGAAAGGAACTTAGGAATACTCAGCCAATGGATATGCACTACTTTTGTTGTTTTTGAAAAATTGACCCTGTTTTAAAATATTTTGCTATGTGTTTGTGACAATAATGCATGATTTTTGTGGATCGTTTCATGTCATTTAGTTATTAATAGTGCTAGTATTGTTAAGCCATGTATGAACCAGACAGGTAAAGTAAAAATAATTCATGTACCATGTGTGAGTGAGGTCTTAGTATTTATTGTGGTATGTTGTTGAAGATCTAGAACTTTCCTGGTTGGTCTATGCATAGATTGAGGATGGTTGGTTAGGATATAATCATAGGCCATTTTTGTGTTAGCTCACTTTTAAGCCTATATTTCCCTAAAAAAGTTTCATGAATCCCTTGATCCCAAATTTGAGCCTTAATAGACGATATTTCTTTGATTTACCTATTAACCTTATACATTTGTTTATGATGAACCTATTTGGCCTTGGTCCTTCCTTGGATATTGTGAACCTAAACATAAGCAAAATGCTTAAGTTGAGGGTGGCTAGAGTAGGGGTGCATAAATTGTGGGAGTGGGAGAAAAGAAAAGAAAAGAAATAAAAGAGAAAGAAAAAAAATGGTGAAAAAAGGTGTGGTGAGGTGAAAAAGTAAAAAGCTGAAAATTTGAGAATATTGAGAAAAAAGAAGAAAAATTCAAAATAGCTTGAAAGTGTTGAAAAATGTGTAAAATCACCTCACCCATGCAAATATTGTTTAAATAGGAAAAGGAAAGAAAAGAAGACAAAATGAATGAAGGGTGAAATAGGAGAATGGTGTAGCCAATGAATGTAGTGCCAAGGAAGAGATAGTCATTCATAAAATCTTTAATCTTTATCATGTCCCGCCCTAAGCCTACATTACAAGCCATATCAATTCCTATCGTGATCTTAATTTGACCATCTAACAAACCAAAGTAGAGAAAATAAGGGCAAGTCTATGGCATCTGATGCATAATACTTGCAGTTCTTTGAGAGAGCGAGTGCTTCATTTGCTTAGTCCCATGTTTCATTCGATACTTCATACTAGAGTGGGGACTTCATTTTTTGTGAAGGTACATGGATTTTGTTTGCTTTTACCATTGGTCTGTGTGAAATGCGTAGGTGATGACTTGATTGCTTGCTAATAGCTAGATGACATGTCTTGATCCCTTAATATGATGTTTTGGTGTTGCTTGCAATAGATTAGCTGATGATGTTTCAAGAGGAAGGGTCAATAGAGTTTGTATATAGAGTGCATAAATTTGTTTGAGTTTTGGCTGTAGTATCTTAAGTTTATTTTCTAGTTGAGCGTCGTGTTTAGTTTTTCTTTTTCTTTGCCCGAGGACATGCAAGAGTCTTAAGTTGAGGGTGTTGATGTGCTGTGGATTTACAGCACTATTGACGTTCAAAACTAAGAAAATAGCATGGACGTAGGTGTATTTATGTGGATATGAGGCACTTTTCCTCTGATTTCAGGATAAATGGGTGTTGGAACAATAAATGGCAAAAGGAAGCTAAAAGTGTGCAAAAAAGGGCAAAAAGTGAAGTCCACAATACGATCCGTAAGATGGACCTACGAGTCGTACTGAGGGCCTTGATAAGAAGCTGACAGTTTAACCTGGAAGACTGATCTTATGAGACTTGTCACGGATCATACCATGGTGGTATGAGTCGTGGGAAGCCAGTCGTGATGAAATCAAGAAGAATTGCACAGGAGGTTGATTCTCAGTACGAGAGCACCTTACAACCCGTAAGAAGGAGGTACGAGTCGTACCATAACCGATCGTGGTGAAGTTCAGACAAAGTTCAAAGTATCAGGATCAAGCCACGGGTGCAATGTACGAGTCGTAGGATGTTGGTACGAATCATACCTTGGACCAACACTTAGCCAAAATTCAGCCAACACTTCAAGCCACGAGTAGCTGTCACGGTCCGTGAGAAGCCCCTATGAGTCGTAGGTGGACCCATGACAAGGTCAGCTACAGATAAAGAAAGCACTCCTGTTAGTTTTGGAAAAGGATTCATGTGTCTATATAAATACTTTTTATGTTTTATTTTTTAGAGAAGAGGATGACGAATAGACTTAATTCTAGTAGGAAAACATTGTAGTAAGCAAGTGTATATCGTTGGAAGAGAGAGTTGAGTTGGTTCAACCTTGTGATCAACCTTTTCTTGAATTCATCTTGTTCTTGCTACTTGTTATTCCGGATTTCGTGGTTTAATTGAAGGAATTGTTTTTCTCAATCACCTTTGTGAGTATTGTTTTATATTTTCAATCATGAGCACTATTCACAATCTTTCAACTATGAGAGGCTAAAACATCCATAGCTAGGGTTGTGGGAACCATGGTGGAATAACAAGTTAGGGCTGCACAAAGTGAGTCTAAAACCAATACTAATTACTTATATTGTGGTCTATTCATTTTTAATGATTCTTAGCAGTGTGCAATGTTAGGAAGTGCCTGAATTCTTTACTTGCTTTGGTCGAAGAGGTAGATATTAGGAAAAGAGAATTACAACAGAGATTTGATCTTGATGATCATTGTATTAACTTGAGTTGTGGTCGCAGGATAGTTATATCTGGAACTTAGTGATAATGGTTAGTTTGCAAAATTCATGAGACTTGGTCGAGTAATTGAAGATAGTCATTTAATAGGGATTGATCGATCGTTTGAATGAACCTAACTTATCAGTTATGTAAGTAAATATTGGCAAATCTCATGAGTGTATACCCAAAGCTGTTATGAACCCATGGGGAACATAAACCCTGGTTATTCTTTAATTATTGATTCACAAATATAATCTTGACTGCTTCTTATTTCTATTATTGATTTTTATTAGAATTCCCCCCATTGTGAAGTAATTACCATACAAGTTCATCTACTGGTTGTAATCTATATCTTCCAAATTCCCTGTGGGATCGAGCCCAACCTCTAAGTTAGGTTCTTTATTGACAATGTCCGCTTCATACTTCAGTTGGAAGTGTGGTTTGAGCGTTATCAGCGACCTGACGACTCGTTACCAGGGACAACGGATCATTGGGTTGTCCATCAAATACACTGGATACCAGGTCGACTGGGCTCGCAACGGGTGACTCAATGACTCGTCACAAGAGACCATGAGTCGTGGTAACTTTCCGTCAAGTACACTGCCTTATTCTTAATTAAATTTCCACATGCTTGCTCAAGACCCACCTCACGAGTCGTTGGGACTGGCCACAACTCGTGGGGTCCCATCCGTTAGATACACTGGTCAAACCACCCAGGTAACCCTTAACCTCACCTCACGGGAGACCTGATGACTCGTGGTGGCTAACAACAAGTCGTTCCAACGCTCATGGGGACCTCAACTACTTAGCACAGTCCAACCTTCCCACAGGCCACCTGATGACTCGTGGGGTCTCCTCATGAGTCGTCTAACGACTCATTCTGCACTGCTGCAATATTTTTTAGATTTTTCCCTGTTTGACTCCCGGGTCTCATCCTTGGGTTCCCGGGGTATAACAATATCTCCCCCTTGGAAACATTCATCCTCGAATGTTAGAAACATGCAGAAAACTTAGAATCAAACAATCACCATATACAAATACTAATCATTTATGCCGAAAACTAGCGGAATGAGTACCCCCAAAAAGAAATACATAGTTGCATTGAATTCAGACATCACATACATATATCATATCATAAAACAAACTTGCACGCATGAAGGGAACATGAAAAACTGAATAGAGGTTTAGGGCAAAAATGATACCTCAAACTGAAACGGAGCCGGTAGGGAACAAACGGGGGTATCTAGCTATCATATCTGCTTCGGCTTCCCACATAGCTCCCTTGACATGTTGATTTATCCATAACACCTTTAATGAAGGTACTTCCTTGTTCCTCAGTCTTCGAACCTGACGATCCAAAATTGCAACGGGAATTTCCTCATAACTGAGGCTATCCTTCAGACCAACTCTTTCCACCGGAACCACTAGAGCTGGATCTCCCAAGCACTTTTTTAAGATCGATACGTGAAATATGGGATGAACTAAAGCTAAATCTGAACGTAACTCTAACTCATAGGCTACTTTACCTACTTGTCTCACAATCCGGTATGGGCCAATATAGCAGGGGCTGAGTTTCCCTTTCTTTTCGAATCTCATTACTCCCTTCATGGGAGATACCTTCAAAAATACCCAGTTATCGATCTCGAACTCAAGCTCTCTCCTCCTCACATACGCATAAGACTTTTGGAGACTTTGAGCCATTTTCAGCCTTTCTCTTATCAACTAAACTTTCTCCATAGCCTCATGGAATGAATCTGGACCCACCAATGAAGCCTCACCGACCTCAAACCAACCAATGGGCGATCTACATCTTCGCCCGTAAAGAGCCTTGAACGGTGCCATTTGGATGCTAGAGTGATAGCTGTTGTTGTAGGCAAACTCAATAAGAGGTAAATGCTCATCCCAACTACCCTTGAAGTCAATAACACAAGCTCTCAGCATGTCCTCAAGAGTCTGGATAGTCGCCTCCACTTGACCATTTGTTTGGGAATGAAATGCCATGCTGAGCTTAACCTGGGTACCAAGTCCCTTTTGAAAAGATCTCCAGAACTGAGAGGTGAACTGGGTTCCTCTACCTGATATAATGGACAAGGGCACTCCATTCAATCTAACCAGCTCTCGGATGTATAACTTAGCATAATCTTCTGTTGTATCGGTGGTTTTGATGGGTAAGAAATGAGCAGCCTTGGTCAACATGTCGACCACAACCCAAATGGAGTCATACTGTCTACGAGTGCGGGGTAAACCGATCACAAAGTTCATATTGATTTCTTCCCATTTCCAAGTAGGAATGCTGATATCTTGGAGTACACCCCCCGGTCTCTGATGCTCGGCTTTCACTTATTGGTAATTCGGGCACTTGGCTACGAATTCTGCAATATCCCTCTTCATGCCATTCCACTAGTAGATTTCCTACAAGGCATGATACATTTTGGTGGAACTTGGATGGATAGAATATCTAGATACGTGAGCCTCATGCAACATCCGACTCCTCAAATCCCCCATGTTCGGAACACATAAGCGACCCTAGTACTGAAGCACACCATCTCCCCCTTTGGAAAAGACTTCTACCTTCTGACTTTGAACATCTTTTTTCAAATTTACCAATATTGGATCTTCATCTTGTTTAGCCTTCACCTCCGTTACCAAGGAAAACTCTAAGCCGTTCTGGACTACTACCACACCATCGGTCGAACCAACTAATCTAACCCCCAATCGTGCAAGTCGACGCACCTCCTTCACCAGCTCCCTCTTGTCTTCACTCACATGCGACACACTCTCCATAGAGAGTCTACTAAGGGCATCCACTACCACATTGGCCTTACCCGGGTGGTAAAGGACACTCATGTCATAGTCCTTAAGTAGCTCCAACCACCTCCATTGCCAAAGATTGAGATCCTTCTGCGTGAACACATATTGTAAGCTTTTGTGGTCAGTGAATACATCTACATGAACCCAATACAAGTAGTGTCGCCACAAATTCAAAGAAAACACCACCGCAGCCAACTCAAGATCATGGGTCGGGTAATTCTTCTCATGAATTTTTAGTTGTCTAGAAGCATATGCTACGACTTTCCCATGATGCATCAATACACATCCCAGTCCGACTCTAGAAGCATCACAGTATACAACAAAGCCATCNGTCCGACTCTAGAAGCATCACAGTATACAACAAAGCCATCAGAACCCTCCGGTAAAGTCAACACCGGTGTTGAAGTGAGTCTGGCCTTCAATTCCTGGAAGCTCTTCTCACAAGCCTCCGACCATTGGAACTTCACCTTTTTCTGAGTCAATCTGTTCAATGGGGCTGCAAGGGATGAGAAACCTTCTATGAACCTCCGATGGTAACCTGCTGAGCCCAAAAAGCTCCTGATCTCCGAAGGGTTTACCGGTCTGGGCCAGTTCTTTACCGCCTCTATTTTCTAGGAGTCCACCTTTATACCTTCGCTTGACACTACATGTCCCAAGAATGCAACGGAATTCACCCAGAACTCACATTTCCTGAACTTGGCGTATAACTAGTTATACTTGAGGGTCTGGAGTGCTACCCTCAGATGTGCGGCATGCTCCTCCTCACTCCTGGAGTATATTAATATGTCGCCAATGAACACGATCACGAACATATCCAGATATGCCTTGAATACCCTGTTCATTAGGTCTATAAAAGCTGCAGGGGCATTGGTTAGTCCAAAAGACATAACAACGAATTCATAATGGCCATACCAGGTCCTGAAAGTAGTCTTCAGGATATTGCTTTCCTGAACCTTGAGCTGGTGATACCTGAACCTGAGGTCTATCTTGGAGAAATATTTGGCACCCTAAAGCTAGTCAAATAGGTCATCAATCCTGGGTAAAGGGTACCTATTCTTTACGGTGACCTTGTTCAACTGCCTATAGTCAGTACACATCCAGAGAGAACCATCTTTCTTCCGGAAGAACAACACTAGGGCACCCCATGGGGATTTACTTGGTCTAATAAAACCCTTATCCAGTAAATCCTTCAACTGCTTCTTTAACTCTTTTAGCTCGGCTGGGCCATTCGGTAGGGAGGAATTGATATGGGTTGTGTGTCAGGTAAAAGATCAATCTCAAAATCAATCTCCCTCTTAGGAGGAGCACCTGGTAGTTTATCTGGAAATACCGTAGGATATTCACATACCACAGGGACTGACTGAATGGTCGAGGTCTCGAATGTGACATCTTTAACCCTAATCAAATGGTAAATACAATCCTTGGAAATCATTTTCCTGGCCTTGAGATAGGAGATAAAGAGACCTACAGGGACCGCTGAGCTACCCCTCCATTCTAAAATTGGTTCACCCGAAAACCAAAATTCCACCGCTCGGGTTCTACAGTTAACAGAAGCATAACATGCAAACAACCAATCCATGCCCAAAATAATGTCGAAATAAGTCATAACCAATTCTACTAAGTCTTCGGAGGTAACCTTATGCGATACAGCAATGGGGCAACCTCTATATTCCCGCCTCGCTACGACTGAATCCCCAACCGGTGTAGACACAGAAAACGGTTCTGACAAAGTTTCAGGACTGACCCCAAAGTTACTAGCAATGTAAGGTGTCACAAAAGACAATGTAGCTTCAGGATATAGAAAATAATAAACATCAATATGAAAGACTCGCAACAGACTCGTGACCACATTGGGAGAAGTCTCCTACTCCTGTCGAGGTCCAAGTGCATAAAATTGGTTATGGCGCTGGCAGCCAGTCGGACCAGTCGAAGTACCCTATTGCGTAGGATGTGCCATTGGGGCTGCTGAACTAGCCGTTTGGATACAGGCTCCTCCACCCCCTGACCTGGCTGCAGGGCAATTCCTAAGCCTATGTCCGGGTTTGCCATACCCGAAACAAACATCTGAGCCCACCAAACAGTTTCTCGGGGGTTCTAGCCACAACTAGCACAAGATGGGAATGTGCGCTCTGTACACATGCTATGTTAACCCCTTGAATCTGAGGCCCTACTCCCCTCCTCACCTCATGGCCTGGATGGGGTACTGGCCGAAGATGGTGTTGGTATAATAGACCTGTGATGGAACTGTTGGTGAGACCCACCTCCTGGCCTCGTCTGGGAGGACCTGTAGCTATCAGTTTTGGCCCTCTTGGCCTCTCTCTGCCTCATATGAGCTGCCTCCATCTGCTGGGCATAAAGGACTATTTGTGAGTAGTCCATATCCTGATGAAGCATGGTTGTTCTGCAGTCCTTGTCCAGATACTCGGCTACTCCCTGCACGAATATTCTCACCCACGCCCTCTGGTCCATCACTAACTTAGGGGCATACGTTAACAGGCGAGTGAACTCAAGTGAGTATTCTAACATCGTATGTTTCCCTGTTTGAGATTAACAAACTCCACTGCCTTCAATTCCCTCATCTCCCGAGGGAAGAACTTGTCAAGAAAGGCCATGTGGAACTCGTCCCAGCTGATAGGGCCTGCTTCTGCTGCCTGGCTGTCCTTCCATTGCTTGAACCAAATATAAGCGACCTCCTTAAGCTGATAAGAGGTCAAATCAACACACTCCTCATTTGTCACTCCCATAACCTGAGTGACCGTCAAGATCCCTTCAATGAACTCGTGTGGATCCTCATCCATATTTGCCCCTATGAACTGGAGAGGGTTCATCCTTAGAAAGTCCCTGATCTGGGCTGCCACTACATTGTTGTTCTGTGGAACATGTGCAACAGCCTGCTGGTTGACCTAAGCGGTCAAGGCCTGCGACAATATTTGAATAGCTACCCGAAACTCGGCGTGGGCAGCTGGCTCTGGTGCATGGGGCTCCTGTGCAGGTGGGGCTTGTTCATGCCCATTATCATGGCCACCCTCGTGGCCTTCAACATTTCTGTTCCTCCTTCTGTTCATCCTCCTGGGAGCCATAATTTTTTCTGCAGTCGCGAATAGCACGAGTTAGAAGGATGGAGAGGTTTTCACCGCACTACATAGATCATGAAAGAAGGGGATATTTCCTAAAACGTTTAGTAGCCTCTTCGTCATAAGTGTGGCGCGCTTCACACCCATGAAAAAGACTCTACCTAACTCGGCTTTTAGACTCCCTAGGACACATCTGAACCTATTGCTCTAATACCAAGTTTGTCATGACCCGAGAGTACAACCCGATCATAGACACGAGACAAGGAGCCCTGAAAGACTCCAAGTCAACCCATGGTGTGAGCATATCTCTAATTCAGATGCATAAAGCAAAAAGCTTAACTTAATAGTCATGAACTAACTAAAAATCGTAACATGAGATATAAGGAACAACATTACAAGATCCAAACATAAACGACTAAATACTACCCATAGGCCTGAAAGCCTCTAATCATAATAGACGGGTTGAAGGGACAATACCCCAAGTAACCTCAACATTTTAAAAACACAAGGTAAATAAGGTCCGAACATGAATCCCTCGAATCATGTGGACTCACCACTGGAAGCTGAGAGCAGAATTGAGCTCAAGCTAGGAACGATGCTGAACCTGCAAACCAGATCCTGAAAATATGTGGGTCAGTACTTGGAAGGTACTAAATATGTATGATATGCAAAACAATGCTGAAAAACATAAAAGTTATAGGAGTGGGGACATCATGATCATAAGACTAAAATGTAAGTATATCGTAAGGCTCGATACTTCCAAAATATTCGTAAACCTGTCATAGTCATAATCATGTGAGAAGACATTTCATAAAACATAACTTGAGCCAAAAGAATATAATCATGCATACCTTAAAACCATGAGGAACAATGGGAGATTTATGTAACTGACATACCCCATATGAGCACACATGCAACTTGACCTGTAAACCTAGTCGGGAGGTCGTCCATACCTTGCCAAGGGTATGAACAATGAAAGGCGTGATATAACTCATGAAGACCCCGTAGGGCATAGGGGACAGGCACTAAGGTGGTCCCAAACATAACCTACAGTGGCACGTAGTTCTAAGATTCGGGGCGTAACCTAGGCCCCGAACCTATTCGGTGTTAAGTACTACTCCAAAAGCTTGCAACATGCTCATAAAATTCATACATTAGATGCATGGCTAGTTAAATCATGATGTTCATAACATGCTTGAAAATTCATAGTACTAGCCATGGAATTGGGCCCGTAAATGGGCCAAAAATCTTAGTTAACAAATCACAAGCGACATGTGGCCATTGCCCATAATTACAATCATACTTGAAATGCTTAAATTTATAATAATAACATGATCATAATAACATGAGTAATTGAAAACATGCTTAAATTCATGAGTTCATATCATGCTTGAGAAATCACCACAACCATGATTTTCACTAAAACCCCATGATTTGGGCACATGTGCTTTTAGGGATTAAATCATCAATTATTGAATAAAATAAGTGAAAACATCCCAAAACTTTCCGAAAGAAAATGCCTTAACATACCTCGTTCACTGTTTATCGATTAACTGGCGAGTTTCGGCTCGTGTTCAACTGCCCTTCTCAACTGTAATCATATTAATGGAAGAATAGTGCTAACTTCATTACTATATTCTAAGAAAACAATAGCTTTTATATATATACTGACTATACTTCAACTTATCGAAAGACGATCAAGAACTCATAATTTCTCGGGAATCTAGAAGGGAGAAATACTTACTCTAGGCACGTGATCATATTGACACTAGTTTGGAAAAATTCCATCAACTTAAGCTCGGCAAGACGACGATCGCTGGGCGTATTTTACGAAAATAACTCTGCAGCGATGCTCTCTGCAGCCTTATACTTCACTACCCGGAGTTCATTTAGATTTGGACGGTATTTAGCGGCATAATCGGATGATTTTCCAATGTTTTCCTTGTTTCCCTCTATTCTGGCCGATAATATATGAATAATAATCTAACTTCTAAGTGTGATGCCTTTATATACTTAAGGGGGCAGGCAAGGCAACGTGGCACTCTTCCGGTCGCGCCAATTCACGGGCGTGCCATGTTGGGTAACGCGGATGGGCTGCTCTGTGCCACTTTGCCCCTCTGGGCAACTTGGTTGGGCCTCCTCCCGTGAAATCCCGACTTTGCACTCGTTCGGCCTTTCCCCGGGCCCTTTCCTCGTACATATGTCACTCTAAAACTCTTAACCAACATACGAATAGGCCGACTAAATGTTAGAAACTTATAGGGTGTAACAATTTCTTTCTAACCATTATCAATTTGTCTCAAATTTCAGTATCCTGCGACCACAGCTCAAGTTAATACAATGGCCATATAGACCAAGGCTTTGTTGTAATTCTCTTTTCCTAATTTCTACTTCCTAGGTTCAAGCAAGTAAAGAATTCGGGCAAGTCCTAACATTGTACACCGGTAAGAAACATTTAAAGATGAAGAGAATACAATACAAGCGTTTACCATTTGTTTTGGATCACTTTTGTGTAACCCTATTTTATTAATCCACTATGGTTCCCACAACCCTAATTGTGGAGGTATTAGCCTCTCATGATTGTAGGATTATATTTTCCATTCATAGACAAACACATAGTTAAATACTTACAACAATAATTGGAAGAAAACCTGCTTTGAATATCAATGAACAATCTCAAGAACAATTGATGAAATCAAGTGTTGATCCTAAGAATTTCTCTTCGAAACTTGATAAAAATTCACAAATAATACTTTTCACATGTCTCTCCTCTTGTTGTTTTTCAGTTTACTACAGTTATTCAGTTTCAGTTGGTCATTGTATGTCTTTTCAGTTCAGTATCTTTATTCCTTGTGTATGGTTTCTCTCACTTACTTAGTACATTCAAAATACTGACGCATACATTTTATGTTGTATCATTTTATGATACAGTTGCAGGATCTCAGTCCCAGCCTCGTTAGCAGATCGCTCTTAGAAGACTCCAGCTGCACTATTAGTGAATCCTCATCTTTCGAGGATGAAGATCATTTTATTCAGTTCTATTTTCTTCTATTAAGATTTGGAGTTAGCTGGGGGCTTGTCCCAGCAACTCATCAATTGTAGTTGGCTTTCAGGCACAGACATTGTTTTAGACTTTCAGTTTGTTTCAAATATTTTTGAACTTTATGATTCATCCTTATTTTTATAAAGATTTTATATTTTACTTTAAATCTTTCGCTATATATATATATTACACACGTTTACTTAGAATGCCAGTGTATGATAGACTAGGGAGTGACTTGGGGTTACTTGTGACTCCAAGTACTGTGTCCCGTCCAGGGTGTAGACTCGGGGATTGACAAACTTGGTATCAGAGCATTAGGTTTAAAGTATTCTCGGATGTCTGAAAGCATCATCGAGTAGAGTCCCTTTCATGGGTGTGAAGCGCGCCACACTTATAACGGGGAGGCTACGAGATATTTTTATGAAAACTCCCTTTTGTCCATACTCTTTATCGTGCATTGAAATTCAATTCCAAAAACGTTCTCCTACCTCATGCTCTGTTTTGTTTCAGTGAATCATGCCTCCGCAATGTGGTAATGGAAGAAGGGTCAGTAACACTCACCGATCAGCCCCACAAGCTCCAGCAGCCCCTCAGGATGACTCAGAGTCCACCACAGAGTTTAGGGTGGCTATCCAGCTGCTCGCTCAAATGGTTACCAACCATGTGAACCAGCAGGTGGTTCTGATGAATAATAATGGGTCCACAATAGCTTCCCGAGTGCGAGACTTTACTCGGATGAACCCTCTAGATTTCCATAGGTCTAAGGTGGGACAGGACCCACAGGAGTTCATGGATGAGATGAGAAAGATCACCCGAATTATGGGTGTCAATTCCTTGGAGAGTGTTGACTTGGATGCCTACCAGCTGAAAGGGGTAGCCCAGATCTGGTATAAGCAATGGAAGGAGGGGAGGCCAGTGGGAGAAGGACCGGTGGAATGGGGGGAGTTCACTACAGCCTTTCTAGGCAGATTCTTCCCTTGGGAGTTCAGGGAGGCGAAAGTGGTGGAGTTCATGAATCTGAAACAAGGAAACAAGACAGTAGAAGAATATGCACTGCAGTTCACCAGGTTGTCTAAGTATGCTCTAGAGATGGTAGCCGAGCCAAGGGCTCACATGCTGAAGTTTGTGAATGGAGTTTCAAAGTTGGTCCTTAAGGAGTGCAGGATAGCAATTCTTATCAAGGACATCGATCTCTACAGCCTCATAGTACATGCCCAGCAGATTGAGGAAGAAAAATTAAAAGATCTAGAGCGGGAGAACAAACAGGCAAGAACCGGCCAGTCAGATTATGGCCATCAAAGATATGGTGGTAATAGCCGCCCACAGTAGCAGCAGCAGCAGAGGGTTCCAACACCTAGCTCAACCAGCGCCCCTACTTTTCGATCCCGCAAGGATCGGAGGGGTGGAGCATCTGGCTCTCATTCCTAGAGCTTTAGCACCATCAATCGCTACCCAGCTTTCCCTAAGTGTGGCAAGAATCATCCAGGAGAGTGTCTTCAGGGTCGAGAGGTTGTTTTGGTTGTGGACGGCTTGATCATCAGCTTAAAGAATATCCGTCAGCAGGACGGGGAAGGTCACAATCCACTACTTTAGCAGCTCCAACAGGCCGACCAGCTCAGCAAGCCAACACTTAAAGTACGGATGGTGGCCAGCACCAAAACCATTTTTATGCATTGTCTTCTGTTCAGGATTAGGATATCTCACTTGACATGGTCACGGGAATGTTATGCCTTTTTAATCTAGATGTGTATGCCCTACTAGATCCAGAAGCCACACTTTCATTTGTGACTCCCTATGTAGCAGTCCAGTTCAATATCAATCCAGAGGTCCTCTCAGAACCATTCTCAGTATCCACCCTAGTTGGTGAGTCAGTTAGAGCAAGCCGGGTGTATAGAAACTGCCTAGTCTCAATCTCCAATGAGGTCATTCCAGCTGACCTTGTATAGTTAGACATGGTTGACTTCGACCTAATTCCTGGCATGGATTGGTTACACTACGATTATGCCTCAGTCGACTGCAGAACTAGGGTCGTCAGGTTTTAGTTCCCTAATGAGCCAGCTTTAGAATGGACGGGCAGCAGTTCAGCGCCTAAGGGTCGGTTTATTTTCTACCTTAAGGCCAGAAAGCTTATTTCAAAGGGTTCACTTATCATTTAGTTCAGGTTAAAGATTCCATCTCTGAGACCCCAACTATCCAGTCAGTTCCAGTTTTCAGTGAGTTCCCTGATGTGTTTCTCGAAGATCTTCCCGCAGTCCGTCCTGAGCGGGAAATAGACTTCGGTATAGACCTTCTTCCAGATACTCAGCCCATCTCCATCCCTCCATACAAAAAGGCTCCATCTAAGCTTAAGGAGTTGAAGGAGCAACTAAAAGACCTTCTTGATAAAGGTTTTATCAGACCCAGTATCTCTCCTTGGTATGCTCTAGTACTATTCGTGTGAAAGAAAGGTGGTACCCTCAAAATATGCATCGATTACCGTCAATTAAATCAAGTCACAGTCAAGAACAGGTATCCCCTACCCAGGATTAGCGACTTGTTTGATCAGCTTCAGGGAGCCATTTGTTTCTCCAAATTAGATCTCAGGTCGGGGTATCACCAGCTAAGAGTTGGAGAATGTGACGTACCAAAAATAGCTTTCAGGACTCGGTATGGTTACTATGAGTTCACGGTTATATCCTTTGGACTCACAAATTCTCCCGCAGCTTTTATGGACTTGATGAACAGAGTCTTGAAGCAGTATCTGGATATGTTCGTCATTGTATTTACGACATTCTGGTATACTCCATAAATGAGGAAGAGCATGCTAATCACCTGAGGATAGTTCTTCAGACACTCAGAGACTGCCAGTTGTTCGCCAAGTTTAGCAAATGTGAATTCTGTTTGGAATCTGTGACTTTCCTGGGTTATGTGGTTTCGGGTGAGGGTATTCAAGTTGATCCTCAAAAGATAGCAATGGTGAAAGACTGGCCCAGACCTACCTCCCCAAGCAAAATCAAAAGTTTCTTGGGTCTAGCCGGTTATTATCGACGCTTTGTGCAAGTCTTTTCCTCTATAGCATCCCCTCTAACTAGGATGACTCAGAAGAAGGTGAAATTTCAGTGGTCGGATGCATGTGGGAAGAGTTTTCAGGAGTTAAAAACTCGACTCACTACTGCTCCAGTGTTGACCCTTCCGGAAGGATCAGATGGGTTTGTAGTGTATTGCGATGCTTCTATAGTTGGACTCGGTTGCATTTTGATGTAGCGGGGCAAGGTGATAGCCTACGCCTCCAGACAGCTCAAAGTTCATGAAAAGAATTATCCTACTCCTTGATCACGGGAAATAATATAGGTCCCGTGATACGCTTTATAGCTTAAATTAGTCGTGTTGTCTAAGCTATTTGATACATTTTCATGTGATTTTATAT
>JACEIK010005930.1:9788-20393 GCA_018107945.1 Datura stramonium
TCACTTAAAAGCTTATGATGTGTCATGAAATGTTTTAAAGGATTTATTTACTTAAGCGGTTTTACTTACCTTACATACTCGGTACATTCCACGTACTGACCGCATACTTTCTACGTTGCATCGTTTCATGATGCAGGATCCAATTCTCAAGTCCTGCCCTGTTCGTAGTCGCTTATCAGAGTCAGTACCTACTTGGTTGGTGAGTCCTCATCTTTCGAGGACTAGACTTTCAGTTATCTTGGTTGTATTTTCAGTTTCAGTATTGCTGAGCTAGTTGGGGGTATTGTCACATAAGCTCATCCGTATTAGAGGCTTATAAGACTTGGACATGTTTTCAGCTTCATATGTTCATTCTGTTGTTATGTCAAGTTAGACTTCCACTGAGTTTATGATTATGTTTCTTCATGTTTATTGAATGAGTTAGTGAATGCTTATTCCATGGGTTGACTTGGGTTCTCTTGTACCGAGTCTACTTCTACGATCAGGTCATGAAAAACTTGGTATTAGAGCCATAGGTTTGAAGTGTCCTAGGGAGTTTGAAAGTCGCGTTAAATAGAGTCTTTTTCATGAGTGTGAAGCGCACCACACTTATGACGAAGAGGCTACAAAACGTTGTAAGAAATGTTCGCCTCTTTCATGATCTATGTCATGCGGTGAAGAGTCTTTCAATCCCTCTAATTCGTGCTATTCACGATTGCAGAATCATGGATCATTAAAGGATGAATGGAGAAGGTGAAGGCATGAGGATGGCATGGGTCTTGGGAATCAACAGGTACCACCAGTTCAAGAGCCTCAGGCACTGGAGCCAGCCGCCCACGCTGAGTATCGGGCCCCTATCCAGATGCTTGCACAGGCCTTGACCGCTCAGGTCAATCAGTAGGTTGTTGCGCATGTTCCGTAGAACGGTAGTGCAGCGGCGTCTCTAGTCAGGGACTTCTTGAGGATGAACCCGCCAGAGTTTCTTGGGTCCAAGGTAGATGAGGACCTACATGAGTTCGTGGATGAGGTTATCAAGATCACCCAGGTCATGGGGTTGAGTAGTGTTGAGTGCGCAGAGTTGGCCTCCTACTAGTTGAATGGGGTTGCACATATTTGGTTCTGCCAGTTGAAAGATAGCAGGGTTGTTGGAGCAGGTCCGGTCACTTGGGAAGAGTTCCATGTTGCATTCCTGGATCGGTTCTTCCCTCGAAAGATGAGGGAGCTAAAGGCAGCTGAGTTCGTAAATCTGAAGCAAGGGAGGATGATGGTACTAGAGTATTCCCTTTAGTTCACCCGCCTATCGAAGTATGCTCCTGAGTTAGTGGCTGACCAGAGGGCGCGAGTAAGCAGGTTTGTGCATGGGATAGCAGGTTACTTGGATAAGGAATGCATGATTTCTATGCTCCATTAGGATATGGACTTCCCTCGGATGGTGTTGTATGCCCAGAAGATGGAGGCGACACATGCGAGAGAGAGAGAGAGAGGCCAAGAGGGCCAGGACTGACGACCACAGATTCTCCTAGTAGAGGTCCGGCTGTGGGCAGCTTCATTAGCCTTGAGTGTGCCATCTCGGCCTCGGCATGATCATAGAGGGCGAGTATCAGGCTCGAGGGGTCAGAGCAGCACGCCCACAGATTCAGGTGTTCCATCTTGTCGCAGANTGGAGGTAAACTGAGTACCTTTATTTAATATGATGGACAAGAGTATCAGGCTCGAGGGGTCAGAGCAGCACGCCCACAGATTCAGGTGTTCCATCTTGTCGCAGATGTGGTCGAGGGCATACAGGCCAGTGCTTGGAAGGTTTGGGTGCGTGTTTCGGGTGTAGGCAACCCGGACACATGCTTAGATTTTGTCCAATAGTGAGACAGGATCAAGTTGGGGGCCGTGGCCTAGCTTCTAGCTCAGCAGCCCCACTCCCTCACTCAGCACATCAAGGGGCATCTACCAGTGCAGCTGGCGATCAGCGTCAGAACAGATTCTATGCCCTAGCATCCCGTCAGGAGCAAGAGGTCTCCCCAGACGTGGTTACTGGTATGTTACGAGTCTTCCATGTTTATTTTTATGCATTGTTAGATTCGGGGGCCACCTTGTCCTTTGTCACACCTTATGTATTCAATAGCTTCGTTAGTCTCGATGTCTTGATAGAATCCTTCTCGGTTTCTACTCCAGTAGGTGACTCAGTTATAGCTAGACAGGTGTATAGAAATTTCCCAATCTTGGTTCTCCATAAGGTCACCTCAGCAGATCTGATAGAGTTAGTCATGACCAATTTCAGTGTTATTCTCGGTGTGGATTGGTTGTATGATTTTTATACTTCCATTAATTGCAGGACCCGGTCAGTAGAGTTCAGATTCCCTAGTGAGCCAGTCTTAGAATGGAAGGGTAGTCCAGCGGTACGTGTAAGTCACTTCATTTCCTACCTCAATGCTAGAAAGATGATTTCTAAGGGTTGCATGTATCATTTGGTTAGGGTCAAGGATGTTGAGTCTTAGACCTCGACTATCTAGTCAGTTCCAGTAGTACGTGAGTAACCAGAGGTCTTTCCTGATGATTTTCCAAGTATTCCTCCCGAGTGGGAGATTGATTTTGGTATTTACCTTCTTCCCGATTACGCAGCCTATATTTATTCCTCCCTATATGATGGCTCCAGCCGAGCTAAAAGAGTTGAAGGATCAATTAAAGGATTTTCTAGATAAGGGTTTCATTAGACCGAGCCAGTCTCCATTGGTCACACCAGTATTATTTGTTCGAAAGAAAGATGGTTCCCTTCGTATGTGCATTGATTATCGAAAGTTAAACAAAGTCACTGTCAAGAACAGGTATCCTTTACCCAGGATTGATGATTTGTTCGATCAGCTTCAGGGTGCTAAGTGTTTCTCGAAGATAGATCTCATATCTGGGTATCATCAACTTAGAGTTAGGGAGAGTGATATCCCGAAGACGGCATTCAAAACACGATATGGTCATTACGAGTTTGTAGTTATGTCTTTTGGACTAATAAATGCTCCTGTAGCTTTTATGGACATGATGAACAGAGTGTTCAAGCCATATTTGGACATGTTCGTGATCATGTTCATTGATGACATCTTTGTATACTCTCGGAGCGAGGAGGAGCATGTTGCTCACTTGAGAGTAATGCTCCAGACCCTCAAGTACAACCAATTGTATGAAAAGTTCAACAAGTGTGAGTTTTGGTTGGACTTTGTGGCATTCTGTGGCAATGTGGTGTCTAGCAAAGGCATAAAAGTAGACACGCAGAAAATTGAGGCAGTGAAGAATTGTCCCAAACTGGTGAATCCTTCGGATATTCGGAGTTTCTTGGGCTTAGCTAGCTACTATCGGAGGTTTGCATAGGGTTTCTCATCCATTGCACGCCTTTGACTAAGTTTACTCAGAAGATGATGAAGTTTCAATGGTCGGAGGCTTGTGAGAAAAGCATCCAAGAGTTGAAGGCTCGACTTACTTCGACCAGTGTTTACCCTACCCGAGGGTAACGATGGTTTCGTGGTGTATTGTGATGCTTCTAGAGTTGTACTTGGGTGTGTGTTGATGCAGCGTGGGAGGGTGATAGCTTATGCCTCTTAACAGTTGAAGGTGCATGAAAAGAATTACCCAACCCACGATCTTGAATTGGCCGTGGTGGTGTTCTCATTGAAGATATGGCGGCATTACTTGTATGGGGTCTACATGGATGTATTTACGGATCACAAGAGCTTTCAATATGTTTTCACACAGAAAGATATAAATCTTCGGCAAAAGAGGTGGTTGGAGTTACTTAAGGATTATGACATGAGTGTCCTTTACCACTCGGGAAAGGATAATATGGTTGCAGATGCGCTTACAAGACTCTCAATGGAGAGTGTGTCCCATGTGGATGAGCGGAAGAAGGAATTGGAGAAAGAGGTACACGGGCTTGCAAGGCTGGGAGTTAGATTGATCGATTCGACTGATGGCGATGTGGTTGTGCATAACGGGTTGGAATCATCCTTGGTAGTTTATGTTAAATCAAGGCATGATGAGGATCCAATATTGAGGAAGCTGAAGGAGGTGGTGCGGAGTCATAAAGTGGAGGTTTTCTCCGAAGGGGGAAATGGTGTGCTATGATACCAGGGTCGACTATATGTTCAGGACGTGGATAATTTGAGAGTTCGGATAATGCATGAGGCACATGGTACCATATATTCTATTCATCCAGGATCCACAAAAACGTATCGAGATTTACGAGAAATCTATTGGTGGGATGGTATGAAGAAGGATATTGCGGAGTTCGTAGCAAAATGTCCAAACTGTCAGCAAGTGAAGGTCGAGCATCAAAGACCTGGAGGTGTACTTCAGGATATTGTCATCCCCACTTGGAAGTGGGAAGAAATCAATATAGACTTCATTATAGGTCTACCTCGTACGGCTCCATTTGGGTAGTGGTGGACAGGTTGACCAAGGCTGCACACTTCCTGCTGGTCAAGACCACGGATTCAGAAGACAATTATGCTAAGTTGTATATTTGGGAGTTGGTTCGACTTCATGGAGTGCCCTTGTCTATTAATTCGAACCGAGGCACTTAGTTTACTTCTCAATTTTGGTGTTCATTTCAGAAGGGGCTCGGGACTCAGGTTAAGCTAAGCACGACTTTTCATCCTCAGATGGACAGCCAAGCAGAACAAACCATTCAGACTCTTGAGGATATGTTGAGGGAGTGTGTTATGGATTTTAAAGGTAGTTGGGATGATAATTTGCCCTTGATTGAGTTTTGTTATAGTAATAGTTACCACTCTAGTATCCAGATGGAATCGTTCGAGGCCCTCTATGGGTGAAGGTGCAGATCTCCCATCGGATGGTTCACGTTTGGTGAGGCAGCTATGGTAGGACCAGATTCGGTTCATGCGGCGATGATGAAGGTTCAGTTGATAAGGGACCGGTTGAAAACCACTCAAAGTCATTAGAAATCGTATGCTGATGTGAAGAGAAGAGAATTGGAGTTTGATGTAGACGATTAGGTGTTTCTAAAGGTATCTCCCATGAAGGGAGTCATACGGTTCGGAAAGAAAAGTAAACTCAGTCCCCGCTATGTTGGCCCCTACCAGGTTGTGAGAAGTGTTGGTAAGATGACGTGTGAGTTGGACTTGCCTTCAGAATTGGCTTCAGTTCATCCTGTGTTCCATGTATCGCTTTTGAAGAAGTGCTTGGGTGATCCAGTCTTGGTAGTTCTGGTAGACAGCGTTGGTGTGAAAGACAACCTCAGTTATGAAGAAATTTCAGTTGAAATTTTGGATTGACAAGTTCGAAGCCTTAGGAACAATGAGGTAGCTTCAGTTAAGGTTTTATGGAGGAATCAGCATGTTGAAGGTGCTACATAGGAGGCCGAAGCGGACATGATGGCTAGATACCCACATTTGTTCTCTACCGGCTCAGTTCCGACTTGAGGTATCAGTTTTCGCCCTAATTCTCTAATCAGTTTCCATGTTCAGTTCATGTGAGCAAGTTTGAATTATGCTATGATAAATGTATGTGATGCCTGAATTTATATGTGGTTCTTTTCGGAGGTAGTTATACTATGATTCAGTTAAAATAATCCATATTGGGGTATGATAATTGCTTGTTTCTATTTCTTGCTTGTTTCTAACAGTCGAGGATGAATGTTCCCAAGGGGGAGATATTGTTATACCCCGAGACTTCAAGAATCGGACCCAAAAGTGAATCGGAGAAAAACTAGAAAATATTGCAGCAGTTGCACAATGACTCGCTAAACGACTCGTGAGGAGACCCCGCGAGTCGTTAGGTGACTCATGGGAAGGCCTGGAAGGATGAGGGACTCGAGGTCCCCACGGGTGATGTAATGACTTGTGGTCAGACACCACAAATCGTCATATCAGTCGTGGGATGGTTCTAGAGGAATATTGGAAAAATTGATCCAGTGCACTTGACGGGAAGTGGAAACGAGTCGTGGATGTTGGGGACGAGTCGTCATGTAACTCGTTAAGAGCCCCAGCATACCATTTATCTAGTAAACCTAATGAGTGAACTAATGGATCGTGAGCCCTGGCAACGAGTCATCTGGTTGTCCGTTAGGACCCCCTGACAATTATTTTGAGGGATTTCAGTAAGTGCTTTTTCGTAATTCCTAAGTTCTAAGGGCCTATACAACGTTGTTTTAAGCTCGTAATAGAGGGTTTTCAACAGAGAAAAACCTATCTTAGGTCATTACTTTCATTCATGCAGGGTTGGGGGTTTGAGGAGAAGAATCAAGGTGAGTTCTCAAGATTTCCAATTGGAATCTTAGCTGGGCAATTAGGAAGGGTTAGAATTCTTCAATCCCAAGTATGTAAGGCTATGAGTGGGTGCTTCCTTCCACACCCATGCCCATTCCCTATCAAATTGTGATTGATTTGTAATGACCAAGTATGGGGTTTCATTCAATTGCATGATTCCTACATCTCTACTCATGGGTATGATTAAATTGAGTTGATATTGGTGATTTACTGAGCTTGGGAAGATTCTAACTTAATTTCTTTTACAAAATTGTCTTTCTAAAAAAGTTGAATCTAAAATGCCCATGTGTGGATAGTTCATATAGAATGTGATGATGATGGAGTTGATGATGAAATGCATGTTTTCAACCTTACCCGTGATTTTTGATGATGTTTTCAAAGGAGATTAAATAGATCCAAGTATGGTAGAACTTCAGGTGATGCCCATGTGTTTTCAAATTGTGATTTCTTTCCCACCATGAGCTTACTACATGGTTGAGATGGAATTTCCTTTAACCCTTATTATGAATTCTAGCTTGTGGTATGTTTCAAAGTAAAGCCTTCTCTATGCGTAAATCCTTAATTGATATGTATATAATGTCGAGCTTTGTTGATGACAATGTTAAGCTTCATTTCACATGATGTTGAGTCTAACTATGATTTTTATTCAAAGTTTGTCGAAATGACATTGTTGAGCTTCATAATTATATGATGTCTAGTGTATGCATGATTTCATAATGAGCTGAGTTTCATTTCATATGATGTTGATTTTAGGCATGATTTCATGTTGAGCTTCGTCACTAGATGATGTTGAGCTTCATATTTATACAATGTAAAGCATTGCATGTTTGGGAGAAGAGTATAGCACCGATCGGGCTAAGGGTCAATAACCTTATGCCCCAGAACTACGCGCCAACGTAGGTTGATTCTATTATATTATTGGGACCTCCCTTGTGAGCTATCCCCCGCCTGATTGGCCCCTCTCAACTTGATATCGATATCATGATAGCGTCCCTAGCCCTGGAAAGGTTTTGGATGGCTTTTCCCACTTGAGTGTAATAGTCGGGACCACGTAAGCTCTAACATGGTATATCGGTTAAGTGACGAATCTTCCACTGTCTATATCGTCAAATTTGCATAACCATTACTCATGATAATTATCGTATGTATGCATGTTCAAGAAGCAAGGTTTGACTCTTTATTCAGCTTTTAATATAAGTGTTATGTTTCATCTTTGAGTCATTTGAGTCAATCATGATTTTCTAAAACTATGCATGGTCATGTTATGATAAGAGTACGATTTCAGAATGATTGCTTGTATCCTTCTATTTTCACTTAAAATCTCATGATGTGTCATGAAATGTTTTAAAGGATTTATTTACTTAAGCGGTTTTACTTACCTTACATACTCGGTACATTCCGCATACTGACTTCATACTTTCTATGCTGCATCATTTCATGATGCAGGATCTTGTTCTCAGGTCCAGCCCCGTTCATAGTCGCTTATCAGAGTCAGTACCTGCTTGGTTGGTGAGTCCTCATCTTTTGAGGACTATACTTTCAGTTATCTTAGTTGTATTTTCAGTTTCAGTATTGCTAAGCTAGTTGGGGATACTATCCCATCATCTCATCCATATTAGAGGCTTATGAAACTTAGACATGTTTTCAACTTCAAATGTTCATTCTGTTGTTATGTCCAGTTAGACTTCCGCTGAGTATATGATTATGTTTCTTCATGTTTATTAAATGAGTTAGTGAATGCTTATGTCATGGGTTGACTTGGGGTCTCTCGAGGTCCCTTGTCTCGTGTCTACGATCCGAGTCTATACTTGGGTCATGAAAAGGAAGGAGTTGGTGAAGGATGTCCACTAACTTGCAAGACTGGGAGTTAGATTGATCGATGCGACCGATGGCGGTGTTGTTGTACATAATGGGTCAGAATCATCCTTGGTAGTTGATGTCAAATCCAGGAAAGATGAGGATCCAATATTGAGGAAGCTGAAGGAGGCGATGAGGAGTCAAACGGTGAAGGCCTTCTCCCAAGGGGGAGATGGTGTGCTATGATACCAGGGTCGATTATGTGTTCCGAACATCGATAATTTGAGAGTTGGATATTGCATGAGGCACATGGTACCAGATATTCTATCCATCCAGGATCCACGAAAATGGATCGGGATTTGCAAGAAATTTATCGGTGGGATGTTATGAAGAAAGATATTTCGGAGTTTGTAGAAAAGTGTCCAAACTATCAACAAGTGAAAGTCGACATCAACGGTCAGGAGGCGTACTTCAGGATATCAGTATCCCCACTTGGAAGTGGGAAGATATTAATATGGATTTTGTTACAGGCCTACCTCGTACTTGTCGACACTATAACTCCATTTGGGTGGTGATAGACAGATTAACTAAGGTTGCACATTTCCTACCGGTCAAGACCACGAATTCAGCGAAGGATTATGCTAAGTTGTATATTCAGGAGTTAGTTTGACTTCATGGAGTTCCCTTGTCGATTATTTCAGACCGAGGTACTCAGTTCACTTCTCAATTTTGGCGTTCATTTCAAAAGGGACTTGGAACACAAGTTAAGCTCAGTACAACCTTCCATCCGCAAACAGATGGCCAGGTAAAACGAACCATTCATACCCTTGAGGATATGTTGAGGGCATGTGTTATGGATTTTAAAGGTAGTTGGGATGATCATTTGCCCTTGATCGAGTTTGCTTATAATAANGAACCATTCATACCCTTGAGGATATGTTGAGGGCATGTGTTATGGATTTTAAAGGTAGTTGGGATGATCATTTGCCCTTGATCGAGTTTGCTTATAATAACAATTACCACTCCAGTATCCAGATGGCACCGTTCGAGGCTCTTTTCGGGCGGAGGTGTAGATCTCCCATCGGATGGTTCGATTTTGGTGAGGAAGCTATGATAGGCCCAGGTTCTATTCATGAGGCGATGGTGAAGGTCCAGTTGATACGGGACCAGTTGAAAACCACTCAGAGTCATTAGAAATCGTATGCTGATGTGAGAAGAAGAGATTTGGTGTTTGATATGGATGATTTGGTATTTCTAAAGGTATCTCCCATAAAGGGAGTCATGCGGTTCGAAAAGAAAGGTAAACTCAGTCCTCACTATATTGTCCCTATCGGATTGTGAGAAGAGTTGGTAAGGTGGCGTATGAGTTGGACTTTCAATTGGAGTTATCTTCAGTTCATCCCGTCTTTCATGTGTCACTTTTGAAGAAGTTCTTATGTGATCCATCCTTGGTAGTTCTGGTAGACAGCATTGGAGTGAAGGACAACCTCAGTTATGAAGAAATCCTCGTTGGGATCTTGGATCATCAGGTTTGAAGGCTGAGGAACAAAGTATTATGGAGGAATCAACATATGGAGGGAGCTATGTGGGAAGCTGAAGCGGATATGATGGCTAAATACCCACATTTGTTCTCTACCAGCTCAGTTTCGACTTGAGGTATTTGCCCTATAATTCTATTTAGTTTTCATGTTCATCTTATGTGGGAAAGTTTCTTTTATATGCATGAATGCATATGTGACGCATGAGATCAGTTCAGCTATGTGGTTTGATGCGAAGGTAGTCATTCTGTGAAAATTTCGGTTAAAATTATTAGTATATAGTTATGATAGATTGTATGTTTCTGTTTGCTGCTTGTTTCCTACATTCGAGGACGAATGTTCCATGGGAAGATATTGTAATACCCTGAATAGGCCTAAGAATAGACCTGGGAGTTTAAAATTGAAAAGTGCAGGAAACTTGCAAAAATATTACAGAACGGACGACCCTACAACTCATGGTAGGATACCACAAGTCGTCATATGTAGTTGTGGTTTGGGAAGTCAGGGAATCAGAGGAACAACGGACAGTGTAATGACTCATTGTCAGGAACAACGAGTTGTTGTTACCAGTCGTTAGAAGGACTAAACTTAGGCTAAAGAGGAAGCAATGGGCCATCCCACGATCTATGGTGAGAAATAACGACCCGTTGTTTCAAATCGTTACTCATTGGTTGAGGTTTCCAATGCATTCAACGGATGGAGACCACGACTCGTTGTATGTCACCACGAGTTGTGGTGAGGCTTGTGGAAAGAGAGGTCAGATTTGGTCAAGGGCTGTCGATGATCGATTCAACGACCCATGTGTTGTTGTGACGACTCATCCTATCGAGTCGTGGGAAGGATCTGAGACATGTCATGAGGCAGTGGACCCGATGACTCAATATCACGACTTAAAATTGGTGGAATTCTTCCTCACCTGTCGTGCCCGCAAGTGTACGGGTCGTGCAAGTAATATAGTGGCTCTTTTTAAGAACCGGATTGTCGAACCCACAGGGACTGGACCCATTCCTATAACTATCCATTTC
>JACEIK010005930.1:64201-100079 GCA_018107945.1 Datura stramonium
ACAATCAATAACTTAATTCCAAAACAATTTCATAAAATAACAATCATAATTCATGGCTTCAACCCTAGAGGAAGGGTTCTAGCCATTCATGTTCGTAAAATTACAACTAAACTACTAATAAACTACATATTTACAAGAATTTGGTAGATGAGAAGGGAATTTGCCAAACCCTAGATCAGTTCTCCCACTATTCCCTTCAATCCTAGGTAGTTTTCAAAATAAAATCGTGACCAAATGGAATTAGGAGCTAAGGGACCTATATATAGTAAATGAAAAACGTGCACAATTTAGCTTGTCATGGAATGGCTCCGTGTCACGGAGTGTATCGCGGAGCACTGCCTCCGTGACACGGAGGTAACGCGAAGGCTCTCTAGAAATCACCCAAAAATAGACCCTCGGCGGCACCTTTCCACGTTGGCAGCGTGTCACGCTGCCTGGGCAGCGCGATGGCACTCTCCTGTCGCGGGGATGGCATGCCGTGGCACGTTGCTGGCGCGCTGGTGCTCTGCCTGCCTGCTGCGTCTGCGCGCTTTCCTGGCATAGGCGTGGCACGGCGCTGGGTGCGGTACACGCACAGCGTGGCACGCTTCCTGGCGCGGCCAGCCTTGCCATGGCCTACTCCTTGCCGACTTTCACCCGTTGCTTCCGACTCCATTCCTTTCCTTCACTAACTTATGATTTAGTTCCTAGAAATCATTGAAACCTACAAAACAAAGACTAATCATGTTGGTTAGCACATATCTTCACATTTATACAAAACTACATGAAAATGTATAAAATAACTTAGATAAACAAAACTAATTTAAGTTATAAAGCGTCACTCGGGCATGCTATTTTGCCCGAGATTAGCCAGCTTAGCCATTCGGGTAGTAGACTCGGGCAACAATGGGGCAGTGATTCAGAATATAGCAGTGCCATCCCTGGTAATGGAAGTAAAGGAACGGCAGTATGAAGATCCTCATTTAGTAGAGTTTATAGATAAGGTACAACAAGGCAAAGTATTATCTTTTGAGCTAACCGGAGACACGATCTTGAGATGTAGGGATCCCTTTTCCATTCCAGATGTGGCAGGACTTCACCATCAGATCATGATAGAGGTACATTACTCCCGTTATTCTTTGCATCCAGGTTCAACAAAGATGTATCACGACATAAAAGTGATTTATTCGTGGCTGGGAATGAAAAAGAGTGTGCCGGAGTTTGTAGTGCAATGCCCTAATTGCCAACAGGTAAAAGTAAAACATCAGAAACTTGACAGATTGACGCAAGAAATAGCAGTGCCTATGTGGAAATGGGAGGCAATTAATATGGATTTTGTGACAGGGTTACCCCGTACCAGGTGTGGATTTGATTCCATTCGGGTGATTGTTGATAGATTGACGAAGTCAGCTCATTTTCTCCCAGTCACGACCACTTTCTCAGCTGAGGATTATGCTGAGCTTTATATCAGGGAAATGTTTAGATTACATGGTGTACCAGTGTCTATCATTTCTGACAAAGGAGCACAATTCACAGCTAAATTATGGCAGTCCTTCCAAAAGGGCTTGGGGACGCAGGTTAACTTCTGTATGGCCTTCCATCCTCAAACAGACGAGCAGACAGAACGTATAATTCAGACGCTCGAGGATATGTTACGGGCATGCCTGTGGACTTCGGGGTAAGCTGGGATGAACATTTACCCCTTATTGAGTTTGCTTATAATAATAGTTATCATTCAGCGATCCAGATGGCGCCTTATGAGAGTTTATATGGGCGAAAGTGTAGGTCCCCAGTTAGTTGGCTTGAGGTTGGAGAATCAAAGTTAATTGGACTAGACATAATCCACCAGTCAGAAGATAAAGTGAAGCTTATTAGAGAATGCCTGCTGACAGCTTAGAGCCGCCAGAAATCCTATGCTGATACACAACATAGAATCCTGGAGTTCAATGTAGGTGACTGGGTATTTTTGAGAGTTTCGCCGATGAAGGGCGTGATGAGATTTGGTAAAAATAGAAAACTTAGCCCGAGGTTTATAGGACCATATCAAATCCTCCGGAGGATAGGCCAGGTGGCATACAAGCAAGATTTGCCTTCAGAATTAGAATTTGTCCACCCGGTCTTTCATGTGTCAATGTTACGAAAGTGCATAGGAGATCCATCCCGAATTGTTCTTGTTGAGGATGTCCAGATTACTCAGGAGTTAGCCTATGAAGAAATTCCAGTGGCCATATTATATCGGTAGGTTCGTAGGTTAAGGACTAAGGATGTTACCTTTGTTAGGGTATTATGGAGAAACAAGAATAGAGAAGAAATGACATAGGAAGCTGAGGACGACATGAAATCCAGATACCCTCATTTGTTCCAGGCTTAGTCTAAATTATGCAGTTAAGGTAAAAAAATGTCGATTTAGTTGTTTTTTTATGCTTTATGTTACATACATTGTTCAGTTGACTACAATTTTGGTGATGAAAGAGTTTTTGTGGTGTCAAATAAGATATCTGTATTGGACTTTTCTGCATATCAGGATTTTTGGATAGTCCATATTACAGGAGAGACTCTGCCAAAAATTTTTCCAAAATAATAGTCAAAAGAATTGAACTCCTGTAAGTTAAAGTTGACATTCGAGGATGAATGTTCCTAGGGGAGAGGATGTTACACCCCGTAAATGTTAATGATTAGTAAGCGTACACGTGGATTGGTAATGAGTAATAAAATCTTGACACGTGTGAAAGAAGCCTCAGAAGTGGGGTCGGATGGGACTAGTAAGCATAGGGCCAGCGCGACGCGCAAGCCAATAGTGCACTAGCCAGCGCGGGGCGCCAGGCCTGCTGGTGCTTTGAGAGGCGCAGGGCGCCAGGCCTGATGCCTCAATGGGAGATGCGACGCGGGGAAATTGTGGAACGATGGGGGGCGCGCTGCACACCCCCCTTCCACCGCCCTATGGTATATATATAGTCCTAAGTTCAAGATTCAATCATTTTCCAAGTTATGTTTCGGCCAGAGAGGGTGTGAGACAAAGAATTCAAGTAAAAATCATCCGTTTACGCTACAAAATGCCGCCCAAATTCAAATTAACTTCGGGTATCGAAGTTTAAGCCCGTAGGGAGCATTACTACGGAATTAGTTTCGCGAATTTCGCCCGGAAAATCATAGCCCCGCCGAGAAAAAGTTGTCCAAATTGCTCCAAACTAATTTCTATACGATCACAGGCTTCAAGTAAGTACTTCTCCCTTCTGAACTCTCGAAAAATTATACGTTTTCAGCCGTGTTTTGTTAAGTTAAAGTATAGCCAATATTAATATTGAAAGTTCATTTTTTCTAAATTTAGTACTAAAACTAGTCTCATTCTCCCAGTCATACGATTACAATTGGAAAGAGTTGTTTAATACAAACTGAAACTCGCCAGTTAATCAGGAATCGGCGATCAAGGTATGTTAAGGAAAATTCCTTCGGCAAGCTAGTTTCTTTAGTATTATAACTCAGTTTAAATCCTAGTAAGAGAACCAGAAGCATATATATTATGACTATCAGTGTTATTAGCCGAGACCAGTGTCCTATGTTTAGTTTGGGATTGACTACGCCCTGTATAGCCTTCCACGACCAACACTAGGGTTACTAGCTGTATCGACGCCCGCTAGGGGAAAGATGACGTCGCTCCACGGAGTGGTTTGCCGTCCGCGACGGATAAGATGGGGTCCCAGGTCCTCATATAGTCCATTCCATGGTTGGACTATTATATGCTGTATTGGAACCACACCCCCGTCGAGCCTGGTGCCCGGGGTGCAGATATTAGGAGTCCACTAGGCTCAGACACAGCTATAGTCAGGGGCCGAGTGGGCTCAGTTGCAGACCCAGGGGACTGGTAGGATAGCTATTGCTATTTCTTGACTAGTGTGACCTTGCTAGGGGTATATAGATTGAGGTGTACGCATCAGGGCTTATGGGGGCCTTAGGTGGGTTACACTGTGGTGGTTGTACCATCCGGCTTATGGGAGCCAGGTAAGGTTCTTGTCTGCATTAGTTACTGATAAGTTAAATAGTAGAAAGTTTAGCTATTTAGGTATTATCTTTACCCTTTCCTTTCAGTTATTCTCAGTTTCATTTCTCTTATTCAGTCATTTACAATTATTTCCTTACATATTTGGTACATATTATATTGACGCCTTTCCCAGAGAGCTGCATTACTTGCCTGCAGATACGGATAGATAAGGAGCAGGTCCCTCTTAGCCTCCAGCCAGAGTTGTCAGAACAGTCGGCTCCTTTCCTCCGGAGCTTATAGATAGAAGGTTTACTTCCTTTGATTGTACAATTTTTGGGTAGGTCGGGGCCCTGTCCCGACCACTATACCACTCCTAGAGGCTTGCAGATTATTTCAGATTCCTTGTGGTTAGCTTGTTGTTGGCCATGTGGGGCCCTCATATGTTTTATTTCATGTCACAGCCATGTGGGGCCTTGATTAGTTGTCATATCATGGCCTCATCGACTATAGAATAGTATAGTTGCATGATTTATGTTTTAGCTATAACTAGACATCATGCTGGTCTTTTTGGCCTGCATAGGATTCCATGTTATCACCTATTTCTGGTTAGCTATTTTCTTTTATAGGTGGCTATAAGGCCTTGTCGGCCCGAGGTTGTATTTATAACCGAGATATAGCATGTTGTTTTCTTGAAATAAGGAGTTATCCTACACCAGGAGTGCACAGGCTTACCTAGATCAGTTCAGATTCTAGTAGGGCACTAGGTTCCTGTCATACCTCCCAAGGTGGGGCCGGACATATTTCTCATTCAAATTTCCGTTGTACGTATTTATATTACTCAGAATACCAGTGTATGATAGACCAGAGATTGACTTGGGGCTACTTGTTACTTCAAGTACCATTTTTTTCCAAGGTGTAAACTTGGGGCGTGACACTCAAGGAGTCATTGGTTGACACCACGACTCATTGGGACCCCTCAATGGTTCCACTACCTAGGACTAGAAGTCGATGGACCTGGAAAAGGGGGTCACCATGACTCATTGGATGAAAAATAGGTCGTTGGTTCCTCCCGTGGTCACTAGGAAAGGAAAACTGGAAGGCCAAGCAACGGGTGACACAACGACTCCATGGTTGAACCAACGGGTCGTCGTGTCCAGTCGTTAGGTTCACTGGAGGGATTTTTTTAAAAATGCCTAAGATTAAAAAATGGTGCTGATGATGACCCATTGGGGGAAACAACGAGTCGTTGTTTCCTCTTGTCTTCACTAGAAGTGGGATTTTAGAGACTTCACCCAACGAATCTCACAACGGGTCGTTGTTTCTGACAACGACTCGTTGGTTGAGTCGTGAGGTCCTAAGAAGGATTTCTGGGCTGGGGGAAACCACGACTGACAGGATGACACATTGTTTCTCACAACGGGTCATTCCTTGTCTAATTGGTTCCCAAGTGGCCAAGAACTTATAACCAGGGCTGACACAACGAGTCATTGGAGCTGACCACGACTCGTTGTCTTAGTCGTTCTGAGAAATTTTTTTGATTTTTCTGCTGCATTTTTTCTAGAAATGTCTAAGTCTAGTCTACAAAAGTTTTGAGATATCACTAATATCCTCATAACTCTGAATAGCTACCCTGTGACCCCTTAGTTAATACGAATTCAGAAATCAAATAATGTAAAATAAACAAAAAATTAGCTAAATTTCAAAATAAACAAATCCAAAAGAAGCTGAAACAAGAGCTGCAACTATCAATTTTTGTAGGATATTTAAATAAACTCAAAAATTGAGTGCAGAGAGAGACAAAGAGAGAGAAATAGAGAGAGATGGGGATGACAATTAAAGAGAATCAAATCCACATTTCATAAGGCTTAACACTAATAAAGGTTGTTTCATCCATAAAATATCATTAAATGCACTCCAATAGTAAAATAAAAAATAGCATATATAAGGGGAAAAAATAAACAATCACTTTAAAGAGTAATCCATGCAAAAATTTAATCTTGAATTAACAATCTATTTAGTTTCAAGAGTTTCATTAATTAGTAAATCAAAAAAAGCCCACATTACTTAATTGAAACTTAAAATCTTCACTTAAATATAGCAATGGAAAAAAGTGCAATGTGATGTGATTGTGGAGCAAATTCACATAAACTTGTGAGGATTTCAATTCCCTCCACCCCACCGCCCTGCACAAATCCGGGGCATTGAATTAATGTTGACAAAAGTTCTAAAAAAAAAGTTCTAAAATGTAAAAAAAAGTGACACAGGTTTTAATCATTTAGTAGAGATGACAAGTTTATAATTAGTGTTTAAAGATTTTTGACTAATTTTTTAATAAGCCCCCATCTTTTTATTTTTACACTTTGATCCAACTTATATAAAACCCTAATTACCTAAAAAGGGAAAAAAGCAGCCAAATCAATGACCTGCTCTTCTTCTTCTTCGGTTGTTGCTGCTATTGTTGTTCCACCTCCTCCTTTTTATCATCATCATCTTCTTCTTCTTCATCTTATTCTGCTTCTTCTTCGTCTTCTTCTTCTTCTTCTTCTTCTTCTTCTTTTTCTTCTTCTTATTGAAGATTTGGTGGGACAAAAATTTACCGATTCACATATTTTTTGGGATGAATTTTATTATAATAGGACAAAAAATTATATTTGGTAAGTGCACAATACCATTTTGTGTATATTATTCATATGGATAAAGTTTTATTTTTCCAACAGATTCAGTAGTGGTTACAATTGTTGCAACAACTGCGTAGTCTATTGTAAAAAAGTTTTTATTTTTTTCACAATTAATAAAGAAGTTGCAACAATTATTGTACTTGTTGTAACAAGCTTGCAGCGGTTGCTACACCTTTTGTTGTTAGTTGTTGCAACAATTGTTGTACTTGCTACAATAATTGTTGTACTTGCTACAATAATTGTTGTACTTGCTACAATAATTGTTGTACTTGCTACAATAATTGTTGTACTTGCTACAATAATTGTTGTACTTGCTACAATAATTGTTGTACTTGCTACAATAATTGTTGTACTTGCTACAATAATTGTTGTACTTGCTACAATAATTGTTGTACTTGCTACAATAATTGTTGTACTTGCTACAATAATTGTTGTACTTGCTACAAAAATTGCAGCGGTTGCTGCACCTTTTGTTGTTAGTTGTTCGCGATGGCCCGGAAGTAATCTGTTGTATAAAAACTTCTAGTACATGCAACAACATAAGTTGCGACAGTGTTGCACTTGTTACCCAATTACAACAACTGCTGTACCTTTTATTGTTAGTTGTTGCAACAACTGAGTAATCTGTTGTAAAAAAACTTCTAATTTTCGCAACAACATAAAGAAGTTGCAACGGTTATTGCACTTCTTTGCAACAAATGCAATAGTTGTTGTACTAACTGCCAACAATTGCGAGTTATTGCACCTTTTGTTAACTTTATTTATTGCAACAACTGAGTAATTTGTCACAAAAAGCTTCTAATTTATCTACAACAACTTATAAATAAGTTGCAACGGAGTTAATAACGACCTCGTAAAAACTTCTAATTTTTCGCAACAACTTGTAAATAAAAAAAAAAAGTTGCAGCACTTATTGCACTGCAGCAACAACTGCAACAGTTGTTGCACTTACTGCAACAACTGCAGCAGTTTTTGCACTTGCTGCAATAACTACCCATTCTTCTTTGCACCTTTGTTATAGTTTTTGCAACAATTGAGTAATGGGTGATAGTTTTATTTTTTTTGCAACAACTTATAAAAAAGTTACAACAGTTGTTGCACTTACTGCAAAACTTACTGCAAAAATTACAACAATTGTTGTACTTGCTGTAATAATTGCAGCAGTTGCTGCACCTTTTTGTTGTTATCTGTTGTAAAGAAGCTTTTATCTTTTTGCAACAACTTATGAAGAAGTTGCAACGATTGTTTCACTTGCTACAACAACTGCAATAATTGTTGTACTTGCTTCAATAATTGCAACAACTACTGCACCTTTTGTTGTTAGTTGTTGCAATAATTAAGTAATCCGTTGTGAAAAAACTTCTAATTTTTCCACAAAAATTTGTAAAGAAGTTGCAACAATTGTTGTTCTTGTTGTAATAATTGCAATAGCTTTTGTGCTTGCTGCAATAATAGCTGCACTTTTTGTGGGTAGTTGTTGCAACAACTGAGTAATCTATAGTAAAAAAAAAAGTAATATATTTTTTCAAAAACTTATAATGAAGTTGCAATAGATGTTGTATTTGCTGCAATAACTGCAAAAATTCTTGTACTTGCTGCAAAAAGTGCAACAACTGATGTATCTTTTGATGTTAGTTGTTGCAACAACTGAGTAATCTGTTGTAAAAATGCTGCTAATATTTTTGCAAGAACTTACTCAGTTGCTGCTACAACCACAACAGTTGTTACAATAGCTTCAATAGTTGTTGCAACCATTATAACAGTTGTTTTATTTCATCACAGTTATTTTTCTCCTGTAATGACTAATTTTTTTAATTTAACATGAAATATCTTCAGGTATCTTGAAGACCATTAATGGGGGACAAAATAACAATAAAAGTTGATTGTTATGGTAAATGGATCGAATCCAACAACCGTTATAGTTGGCGTTGGAAAGGTAGAGGCATGGTAGAGACGGTAGCGATGATTGTGAACATAGATATGACATATGAAGATTTGGTAAATAAAATCATCACCAATTGTGAATTCAATTGTGAATTGAAGGATCTTGCTGTCACTTACATGCATAGCTGTGGGGAAAAGTAGAGGGAGGCTCCTTTTAGAATAAAGGATGAAGTTAGTTTGCGTATTTTTTTGGAAGATGAAGCTAGACCTATTTTGAGGGTATACACGATTGCAGGGTGGTTAGAGAACCAGAATTTATCTCAAAATCAGTAGGATATGTTAAATGATGAATGTGACAGGGTGGATATAGATATTTCAAACAAAGAAAGTGGTGGGGATGAACAGACTCCTACTCCTAAAGTTTCCAGCAATACACAGGGAACTACACAATCAACACAATCTAGCCAAGTTCAAGATGATGAAACGGGTTTTTACAATGCAGTGTCATTCAAGAATAAGCAAGAACTAGATGTTGCACTAAAACTTTATTGCATAAAGAAAGATTTTAGATTGAAAAAGGTGTTTTGTGTATTGTGTGAGATGTGCATATCCTGATGCAAGTGGTGGCTGAGACCGTGAAGCTTAAAAGTTCTCATAGGTTTCACATAAAAAAATACGAAAAGTCGCAGATATGTGGTTCACAACATCTTACGAGTCATAACCCACATGCCACAATGAAAGTCATTGGTGAATACTTCAAAGATAGGTTTCCCAAGGGTAGAGGCCCATCCACAAAAGATATGAGGAATTCAGTCCATGTAGATGTAATGCTCTGGAAACCCTAAGATCAAACCTGGGGAGTTGAAACGAAGAAAAATAGGACTTTCTGCACTAGGTCATAGAAAGAGTCATCCTATGACCAGTGGGGTAGGCCACGAGTTGTGAAGTGACTCTTGAGGAAGGTTCTGAACTTGGTTGAAAAATTTGGAAATTTAGTGACCACGGGTGTGACCATGAGTTGTGGTCATCACGACGAGTCGTTTTGAGTGTCGTGGTCAAGGGTTGGCTGAAGGTTGGAGAAATTTGGGTAGTGCACTTAATGGGTCCCCACCCCGACTCATTTGGGGCACCATGAGTCATGGTGTTGCCAGTGGTGACCCCCAGGTGGTTTGTCGACTGTGATGACTACTGGAGGTGACCAGAGTCGTGGTCACCGATAACGAGTCATTAAATAGCCCGTGGTGACCCATGTAGGGGGAATTCTGGTTCAGTGGCAATGGGAGACTTCACGAGTCGTTAAGTCTCTTGATAGCTCCTATAGTCAGTTGTTTCCAGGTTGGGGAATCCGTAGAAATTTTCCAAATCATATCATGAGTAGTCACCACGAGACGTCCTCGACCTCACGACTCGTGAGGTGTCTAATGTGCGGTTATTTTATGGCACTTTTGACGCTTAAAACCAAGAAATTATGCACATTCCAGGTATGTTTATATGGGTATAAGGTATTTTGTGCTTAATGTGTAGGAAAACAGGTCTGGAAGTAATTTTGATCGAATTAATGATAAAAACAACTGAAAGGTGACTGTCAGGCACTTAACGAGTAGTTGGCAGGAGGCACAACCCGTCACTTGAGGCGTTGGCAGAAAGATGAAGTTTGGAAGATACAAGGCAGTGTACTTGACGAGTTGGAAGAACGACTCGTTACACCTGGTAATGAGTTGTGAGGTCAACCGTTAGGCTTTGAAGAGAAAAGAATCACTAGCACGAGGGACCTAACGACTCGTGCTAAGGCACGATGAGTCGTTAGGTGACCCGTTTCCAAGCCTGGGTACTTCGATGAGGATGACTGATTTAAGCAAGGAACGACTCGTCAAAGGGCTGAACGATCTGTCACCTAGCCCGTTGCCACTGCCGACTTGGTTTCCAGATTTATTTAGGAAAAGGATTTATTGGTATTATAAATATCCAGTTTTAGGTTTATTTTGGGAGACGATTCTGACACGAATTTCTGGAAGGATTATTAGCCTATTTCGAGAGAGAATCTTGAACGATATTGTGAGGATATTCTTGAGAGAATTTTCATACAATTGTTCTTGATTCAAGACACGAAATCAACATTGGAATTTTATTCAATCTACTTTGTTTTTATTCTACAATACTTTGTAAGTTGCAATTATGATTTCTTCTATATTTTGTGATTGCAATAACACAAACATGAGTAGCTAAATCCATAAACTAGGTTTTTGGGAACTAAGATGAATTAACACACATAGGTAAAAATACCTAGTGATTCTTGAATGGGGTTTTATGCATGTATTGTTTTTCCCTTCATTTTGATTGATTCTTGACGGTTGCAAACGTTAGGACTTGCCTTATTCTTACTTACCGGATCAAGGAAGTAAAGAATGGGAAAAGGGATTAACAACGGAGATTTGAGGCTACCAACCCTCATCTAATAGCTTGAACTTGTCCGAGTATAGCTAATACGATATTAAGGGTAAGGGTCAACTAAAGAACACCCGTATACAGACCAAGTTGCGTGGTGAAAATCATCTAGGTAGGGGACCAACCATTTAGGTAAACCTAACTTACCAATATTGCATGTTAAACACCAGAATAGATTACTTGTGTATAAGCCTTGTGGTTATGAAATCTTGGTGAACACAATCCTAGTCTAGTTGTAAATTGAATACAAACCTAATTTGATACAAGCATTCATCAATTGTACTTTTGTTTATTATTATATACATTTTCCCCCTTGGGAAATAAGTCAATCAATAGTAATAGTTATTCGCATTAACCTAAGTTCTTACCATATTCCCTGTGGGATCGACATCACCTTTGTTGGGTTCTATATTTGATAATCGACCGCTTATATCTCAATTGCGAGGTGTAATTTGAGCGACATCAAATTTTGGCGTCGTTGTCGGGGAATACGACTAAGGATTTTGTTAATTGTGTTAACTTTAATATTGGTTCTTATTTCTTTGTTTTATTTTCCTTTTATTTTTTTGGTTGCTTAACAGGTCTTAGGTTTGTGCATGCTCAACACTAGAAGTCAAGGATATCCCTTGATACCAATTGATCAAGAACTTGAGCTAACATTAAGAAACCTGAGGAGAATGGCCAACATACATGAGCAAGAAACTGTGGACCAAGCCACAACAAGGATGTTGGCCGAAGAGCAAGCTTGGGCTAGAGATTGTGAGTTAGCCAGAGTTGCTGAAGAGCAGCGTCTAGCTTCAAAAGCAGAACAAGCTAGATGACCTAGAGGTCCAGAACACCAGCGACATCGATATTTTGATGAGGAAGATGATACAGACATAGATGAAGCTAGTGCCACTGGAGCGATAGTTCCTCCTCCTTTGCCTGCAGGGGAAAAGTTTGATATTACAAGTGTAATGATTCAACTGTTGAATATGAAAGGAATATTTGCATGTCATGCATCCGATGATGCCCATGCTCACTTGACAAATTTTGTGGGTATATGCAAGATATACAAGTAGCCAGGGGTCAACCAGGACGCAATCAAATTGAGGTTATTTCCATTCTCTCTTGGGAGTGAGGCGACGATGTGGTTGGCTGAGCTGCCGAATGACTCCTTCACTACTCAGGGAGAGCTCAAGAGATCTTTTCTTGAAAGGTTCTTCCCACCATCCAAGGCTTTGCAGCTAAAGGATGAAATATATAACTTCAGGCAGCTAAATTCTTAGGCACTCCCTGAGACCTGGTTGTGTTTCAACAAAAAGCTCAAAAAGGTGACAAACCACAGGATTCTGGATGATACTTTATTGGAGATCTTTTACCGGTCCCTAAGTGCCAACACCAAGGCGGTTGTTGATACCATCTCAGGAGGATCCTTTATGAGTCATACTTACGTAGAGGCTGCGGAGCTACTGGACAGGATCACCAAAACCAACAGATCTTGGCACACTAGAGAGTCGGAGGTTCCGGTTAGTTCTTATATGATTTGTATGTCTGCCGAAAAGTGGAGTAAAGATGAGGATCGTGACCAGGACATTGCTTATATAAAGACCACTATGGGGTTTCTTGCCAAGCACTTAATTGAAATGGGAGCAGAAAAGGCGAACGTTGTAGGTTCTCAGGGCAAGGCCCCGAGAAATGATGGTTGCGAGTCTGAGCCTGAAGAAGAGGTAAACTATTTGAATGATCAGAGGATGGGTTTCTGGACCAACACCCAAGGGTCTAACCAAGACTCTTAGCGTCAAGGTCAAGGGAACAAAGGTCGGAACTTCTACAAGGATAATAATATCAAATGGGGCCAATACCGAGACAACGGTGACTGGAAGAAGCGAGAGGAGTTAAAAAATGATAGGGCTGGTCTGTATGTTCCTCCACAAAACCAAGAGCCAGAGTCAAGCGGTTCAATGGTTGAAGATATACTTTCCAAAGTGCTCAAGAATATGGCAACGGACAACCACTTTAAGGAGCTCCGCACTGATATTTCTAGCTTAAACAAAAGGTGGATTCACATGTTGTGGCAATCAGGCAAATTGAGCAGCAGATGAGTCAGATGTCTGTTGCAGTGAATCAAAGGCAGAAAGGCACACTTCCCAGCAATATTATTCAAAATCCAAAAAATGACGGTCACTACTAGGAGCGGGAAGGTCACAGTTGAACCACCGACGCCAGTTGGAGTTGAAGAGCCAGAAAGGCCCATGTTGATAAATGATGATGATGTAGCGGATGTTGACAACCCAATTTTGGTTTGGGACTCAGATGTTCAAACTGCTCCAATTAGTGCAAAGGAGCAAGGAGATGCCCATGGGAAGGAGAAGGAGGTGCAACAAAAACTCACAACAATTCCTAGACCTCCTCGTCCTTAATCCCAACGCTTGAAGAAGAAAGCTGAAGATGGAAAATATCAGAAGTTTATCTCTATGCTCAAGCAGTTGTCGGTGAATATCCCATTGGTGGAGGCACTTGAGCAAATGCTCGTATATGCCAAATTTATGAAGGACCTCGTCACCAGAAAAAGAACCGTAAGTTTGAAACCTGCTGATAATCTGCACCACTGCGGTGCCATCACTACCAGGGTCCTAGCACAGAAGAAGGAAGACCTAGGTGCGTTTACTATACCTTGCACCATTGGGGAGATTGAGTTTCCAAGGGCACTTTATGACTTGGGAGCTAGCATAAATCTGATGCCGCTAGTAGTATTTAAAAAGTTAGGCTTGGGAACCCCCACACCAACTTCGATACGGCTACTGATGGCTGACCGAATAGTTAAAAAGCCGGTGGGGATTTTGTTTGATGTTCTAGTCAAAGTGGACAAGTTCATATTCCTAGCAGACTTCATGATTCTTGACTGTGAATTCAATTCAGGGGTCCCCATTATTTTGGGGCGACCATTCCTTGCAACAGGTAGGGCCCTAGTTTATGTGGAAGAAGGGAAAGTTAAATTTCGGTCTAACAAAGAAGAGGTTACCTTCAACATTAGCTGAACCATGAAAAAACCCAAGGAATTCAGCATAATTTCAGCATTGGAGGATGGAGAAGTGTCACTTGACAAATTCGGAGTAGTCAAGTGACTTGCGTCGAGCCGTGACGTTAAATAAGGTGCTTCATGGGAGGCAACCCATGGAGGTATTTTGAGTGAAGTCTGAGTAACTCAAGTGACTTGCGTGGTGCCGCAACGTTAAATCAGACGCTGCATGGGAGGCAACCCATGGAGGTATTTTGAGTGAAGTCTGAGTAACTCAAGTGACTTGCGTGGTGCCGCGACGTTAAATCAAGCGCTTCTTGGGACGCAACCCAAGTTGTAAATGTAATGAAAAGTTAGTGTTAACATTTGTTGATTGGTGCTAGTGAATAAGATGGAAAATCTGAAGTTGGAACCGAAAATTGGAACTTCAGTTCTGGTTTAGAAAAATCACAGAACGAGTCATCATCTGACTTGACGACTCGTTTAGCCATTCGTGAAGAGAACTGTAGAAAACAAGAGAGCAAGGGGTGACTTCACGATTCGTTTCTCCAAGGAACGAGTCGTTTAGTCCCTCATCAAGTACACTGGATCAAAGTTTAAACTTGAAGAAAATGGGTGATAATGGTTCTCTCAACGAATCGTTGGGAAACCAAACGAGTCGTTAAGTGACCCATCCTGAAGCTACAACAGGCCAAGGACCACGATTCAGGAAATAACTCGTTGGGTAACACCACGAGTGGTTAAGTGAGTTGTTAGGTCCCAGGTAAGTTAACATTAACCCGACCCATGACTGCAATTGGGAAAATTTATTTTATTAAAATCAATTACCCGATTCCATTCAATTACTCCCCGTTAAAAACACACACATATTAAAGCTTCAAATTTTCCCTTCTCTTCTTATTCTCCTTCTTCACACATAACCATCCAAAAACACCATTGAAATCACTTCACCACTGCACGCACATTCATTGAAGAACAAGCACAACTGCTATTGCACTCCATCTATGATAAATTGCATTGTAAGTATACTTCCCCACACAAACACTTTGAATAATTTTTGTATTCAATCATGAAATTTCGAAGACCCATGAATGAGGTAGCTTAAATGATTCTTCGATTTACATTATGTTTATACGTTCCTTGTGATATAAAAAAAACCCTAGGAAGTATAAAACATTGATTTTCAATCATGTAGACACCTGGGTTGATTTCTAAATTGAATTTTTGCGCTTGTGAAATTGAACTGGAACGAGGATGAAGATGAACTGGGACTCTTGAGCATGAGCCACATCATGAGTAATTGGGTCACCAAACGACTCGTCATATAGCTCATGTTGAGTGGGAAAATAAACTACTGAGGCTTGGTCATCGACTCAAAGAATGCTCGTCTGCAGGACGGGGGAGATCACAATCCACTACTTCAGCAACTCCAACAGGTCCACCAGCTCAACAGGCCAACACTTCTGGTATGGATGGCGACCAGCGCCAAAACCATTTTTATGCTTTGTCCTCTCGTCAGGATTAGGAGAGCTCATCTGATGTGGTCACAGGTATGTTACACCTTTTTCACCTAGACACCTATGCCCTACTAGATCCAGGAGCCACCCTTTCATTCGTGACCCCCTATGTAGCAATCCATTTCGATATTAGTACAGAGGTCCTCTAAGAACCATTCTTATTCTCCACCCTAGTTGGTGAGTCAGTTAGAGCCAACCGGGAGTAGAGAAACTACCCAGTCTCAGTCTTTAATGTCACGACCCGAATGTAGAGCCCCATCGTAACACGGGATAAGGAACCTCGAGAGGCCCCAAGTCGACCCATGGCATAAGCATACATCTAACTTCATTCACTTTAAGCGGAAGACTGATCATAAGACATAATGGAAATGTAAACGTAATATAGCATATCATAACATTCTGAAATACTAGCCATACACATAAGATGAGTACTACATACTATCTGAAAACCTCTAGTGTATAAGATAGGTTGATGGGACAACATTCCCAACTAACCCGGCCAAAAACTGAAACAATGAACATCAAACATATCTAATCAAATGGCCCTCGAAAAATGAGGATTCACCTATAGAGCTAAAAGCAATCTCCTAGATGGACTAAGGATGAGGATGAGCCTGGAGCCGAGTCCTATATCATGAAACGATAGAACATGAAAGTATGTTGTTAGTACGTGGAATGTACCGAGTATGCAAGGTAAGTAAAATGGATATTTAAAATATGTAAAACTCATAAGTACATCATAAGAGTAGGACATCATGCTCATATCATAAATATCGTAGCATAACATAACATAAGGCTCAAGGCTTTCGAAACATTCATAATACATTCATAATCATAATCATGAGAGAAAAACTATGTTGAAACTTGAGCCGATATACGTAACCATAAACATGCATAAATCATGAGGAATAGTGGGACATTCTTTTAACCGACATAGCACATATGAGCACACATGAAGCCCGACTTGTAACCTAGTCGGCAGGGTGTCCATACCTTGCCAAGGGTAGGACCGTGAAAGTGTGATATCACCATGAAAAGGGCCATTTGGGCATAGGACAGTCACAAGGGAGGTCTTAACATACCTACAATGGCATGTAGTTTATGAGGTCCAGGGCAGAACTTAGGCCCCGAACCTACTTGGTGTTCAATACTACTCCCAAAACATATATAGTGCTCATAGTATAATATGCATGAATTTATGGACTAGTTAAATCATGAAAATCATAAACATACTCGTACATACGTGAACTAGTCATGACATAAGGCCCGCGAGTCGGCCGAAACATAATTCATAAATCATAGGTTTTATGCATACTTGTAGATCATACATATAACTTGTAAATCATCAAATCATGATGGGTAATTGAATAAATCCACATTTAAAAATATAGATCATGGTGGGTTTATAAATATCAACAATTGAAGTGTAGATCATAAATCGATTCATCATAGATCATGCATAATTAAACTTAATTGAGTAGAAATCGAAATAAATAATTTTATAAGAAAAAATAGTTGTAAAATCCTATCAAAGTCCATAAAATATGATGTAAATCACAAATCATAATAACCCATTAGAAAATCATTAGATTTTCACAAAATTGAATTCAAAACCCCATGAGATTTTTCATAGATTTTCATAAGTTAATGGAGAATGGGCATGGGTGTGAACGGAAGCACCCGTTCGTAACCCTACATTCCTAGGTAAGATCAGATTTCAAAGTTCTTGAATGCCCAATGGAGGATTGATAGGGAAGAGCTTGAAACTATGCTTGGCTTCTCTAAAATCTTCTTAATTTTCATGCATAGGAATGACTTATGCAAAGGGAGCTTAACCTATGTTATCATACCCAGAAAAATAAATAAAACAGCGTAGTTTAGGTCCCTAGAGGATAGAAAGGTAAAAAATATCCTTAATGAAAATTCCCTAAAAAATAGTTCTGGGTGAACCAACAGGCGATCCCACGAGTCGTTGCATGATACCACGACTCGTGATATCGAGTCGTTGGATCCACTTCCTAAATTCATGCTTTCAGATTCTTCCCACGACTCGACAAAATGAGTCGTTGCTTCAAATGACGGGTCGTTAGATCGACTACTGTCAACTCCTTGAAAATCCTGAACTTCCCTTACCACGAGCCTCACCACGACTCGTGGTTGCTTCCAACGAGTCGTGGTATCCATCCCTTATATCCACTGGAAAATTTGGCAACCCAAACCACGACTAGTGACCACAGGTCGTCACTTCTCACCACGAGTCGTTGGATGACCTGTGGTATCCCTAACTGCCAAGGTCCAGTCTCTCCCACTATTGCTAACAACGACCCATGGTTTCCAACCACGAGTCATTACATCATCCGACCAGAGACATTTTCCCAGTTTTTTAGCAACTTAAAATCTCAATCTCGGGTCTAATCTTAGGCACCTTCGGGGTATTATAATATCTTCCCCTTGGGAGCATTCGTCCTCGAATGTAGGAAACAAGTAGAAAAAACAAAGACATGCAATCTTTACACCCAAATACTGATCATTTAAACCGAAAACTAACGGAGTGACTATCTTCAGTTCGCACCACATAGCTGAATTGATGTCATGATTCATATACACATCCATATACCTACAAGAAACATAAACATATGAACTGAACATGAAAACTAAGTGGAGTTATAGGGAAAAATTGATAACTTAAGTCGGAAATGAGCCGGTGGAGAATAAGTGTGGGTATTTAGCCATCATATCCGCTTCGGCTTCCAACGTAGCTCCTTCAACATGTTGATTCCTCCATAATACTTTAACTGAAGCTACTTCTTTTTTCCTTAGCCTCCGAACCTGACAATCTAATATTTCCACCGGAACCTCCTCATAGCTAAGGATATCTTTCACCCCAATGCTGTCCACTGGGACTACTTCAGCTGGATCTCCCAAACATTTCTTCAAAAGTGATATATGAAACACAGGATGTACGAAAGATAACTCTGAGGGTAGTTCCAACTCATACGCTACCTTAACAACTCTTCTCATAATCCGGTAGGGACCAACATAGTGGGGAATGAGTTTTTCTTTCATTCCGAACTGCATCACTCCCTTCATGGGAGATACCTTCAGGAATACTCGATCGTCCACCTCGAACACCAACTCTCTCCTCCTCACATCAGCATAGGACTTTTGATGACTCTGACTGATTATTAGCTTGTCCCTTATCAACTGAATCTTCACCATAGACTCATGAACCGAATCTGGTCCCATCATGGCTACCTCACCAACCTCAAACCATCCGATGGGTGATCTACATCTCCGCCCATAAAGAGCTTCGAACGGTGCCATCTGAATGGTAGAGTGGTAGCTGTTATTGTAAGAAAACGCAATCAAGGGCAAGTGATGATCCCAACTACCTTTGAAGTCCATCACACATGCCCTCAACATGTCTTCAAGAGTCTGGATTGTCCATTCTTCTTGACCATCCATTTGCTGATGAAATGTTATGCTAAGCTTAACCTGAGTACCAAGTCCTTTTTGGAATGACCTCCAAAACTGAGAGGTAAATTGAGTGCCTCGGTCTGAAATGATGGAAAAGGGCACTCCATGCAATCGAACCAACTCCCGAATATATAGTCTGGCGTAATCCTCCACTGAGTGTGTGTTTTTCACCGGTAGAAGATGTGCAGCCTTGGTCAACTTGTCTACCACAACCCAAATAGAAGCATGCTATCAATAGAGTGCAAAAATTAGCCCTGTTATAAATCCATGTTAATCTCTTTCCACTTCCAAGTGGGAATGCTAATATTCTGAAGTTCCTCCGGCCTTTGATGCTCAACCTTTACTTGCTGCCAGTTCGGGCACTTGGCTGCAGATTCTGCTGCAATATCCTTTCATGCCATTCCACCAGCTATATATACCGTAAGTCATGATACATCTTGGTGGCACCCCGGATGAATGGAATACCTGGATCTATGGGCTTCATGCAGCATCCGGCTCCTCGAATCATCAATATCTGGAACACAAAGGCGACATGGTACCGAAGCACACCATCTCCCTCTTGGGAGAAGATCTCCACCTTCTCACTTTGAACGACTTCCTTCAATTTCACTAAAGTTGGGTACTCATCTTGTCTAGCTTTCATATCAATCACCAAGGATGAGTCAGATCCGCTTTGAACAACAACACCGCCCTCGATAGAGTCAAAAAACCTAACTCTTAACTTGCGAGACGATGCACATCTTTCACCAGCTCTTTCTTCCTTCATCCCATGGGACACACTCTCCATAAAGAGCCTACTAAGTGCGTCCGCCACCACGTTAGCCTTACCGAATGATAAAGAACACTCATATCATGTCTTTGCGTAGCTCTAACCACCTCCTTTGCTGTAGGTTGAGGTCTTTTTATGTGAACACATACTGTAGTAGTCTGTAAACACATCCACATGGACCACATACGAGTAATGTTGCCATATCTTCAATCTGAATACCACTTGTGGCCAATTCTAGATCTTGGGTTGAGTAATTCTTCTCATGGATATTATTAATAGCCTGAAGGCATATACTAATACCTCATAAATAATACATGAAGTCTTGAAATTACTGAGCATAATACCAAACTAACCAAATACCTCGGGTACAGAATCAACTATTTAAGTAATTAAGTCAAGTTAAGTCTCTCATTTTGTCTTGGAAGCTTTTCTTAGTGCCTCTAAAAATTGAAACTTTACCTTTTTGAGTCAACTTGGTCAAGGTGCCGCAATGGATGAAAAACCCTCAACAAATCTCCGATAATAGCTACCTAAACCCAGGAAAATACGAATATACGAGATTAACCGGTCTAGGACAATTCTTCACCGCCTCCAATTTTATGAGAATACCTTTATGCCTTCTCTTGATACCACGTGACCAAAAATACTACCGAGTTCAACCAAAACTAGCATTTGTTGAACTTGGCATACAACTATGAAATCCTTAAGAAATTACGAAGCACTATTCTCAAATGAGTGGCATGTTCCTCCCTTCGCTGCGAGAGTATATAAGGATGTCATCAATGAACACGATCATGAACGTATCCAAATATGGCTTTAACACCCTATTTATCAGGTCCATAAAAGCTACAGTAGCATTTGTTAGTCAAAAAGACATAACTATAAACTCATAATGACCATACCGCGTCCTGAAGAATTTTTGTCTTGATCTCACACTCCCGAACTATGAGGTGATGATACCCGGACCTGAGGTCTATCTTTGAAAACACTTGGCACCACAGCTAGTTGGTAAACAAATCATCGATCACAGGAGAGGGTACCTTTTCTTGGCGGTGACTTTGTTCAATTGCCGATAATCAATGCACATCCAGCGAACAATCCTTCTTCCGAAAAAAATAAGACACAGTGCACCCCATGGAGCTTGCTCGGTCTAATGAAACCCTTAAATAACAAATCCTTCAACTGCTTTAGTTCGAGTTGGAGACATTCTATAAGTAGGGATAGAGATAGGCTGCGTTTTGGGTAAGAGGTCAATAGCAAAATCAATTTCCCTCTCCCGGGAGGAATACTTGGTAAATCGTACGGGAATACTTACCGGATACTCACGCACCATCGGAAATGGTTGGATAGTTAGGTCTCGAACTCAACATCCTAACCTAACTAGTTAATACATACAACCTTTAGAGGTCATCTTCCTGGCCTTAAGATAGGAAATGAAATGACCTACAAGTACCGTCGAACTACCTTTCCACTCTCTAAAAGCTGACTCACCCGAGCGAAACTCCAGCTACACGGGTTCTACAATTAACAGAAGCATAACACGCATACGACCAATCCATGCCAAGAATAATATCAAAGTCACTCATGGCTAACTCTACAAGGTCTGCAAGTGACTTTTATGCAATATAGTGACCGGCGTCCCCTATACACCCGCCCGGCTAGCAAATCACCAACGAATTAGGAAAACTGAAAATGGTTCTGACGAGTCTTGGGACTAACTCAAAGCTACTAGCAATATAAAAAGTGCAAAAGACAAAGTAGCCCTAGATCTAACAAAGCATAAACATTAATGGGAAAAACTCGCAACATACAAGTTACCACATCCCGGAAAGACCTCTTGCTCTGACGTTGTCTTAAAGCATAGAACTTTTTGTTTGGCGTTTACTACGGGATGCGCGGTCGAGGCACACCTTATGGCGAGGGGGATATGTTCTTTGGAGCGGCTGAACTGGCTACTAGCATACGGGCTCCGTCGCCTTGATCTGGCTGGAGGGCAGTCCTGAGTTTGTGTGCGAGTTTTCCACACAGAAACAAGCATACAGGCCAACTAGGCACCTCCACACAGTGATTCTTGCCGCACTTCGCACAAGATGAAAAAGTGCGCTCTATCTGCATGCCACCATGGCCTCTCGAACCTAGAGCCTTGCTCCTCCGATCCCCTTAGAATCTAGATGGCGTACTATTCGATGATGGTGCTACAGCAATAAACCTGTGCTGAGACTACTGACATTGTCCACCCCCTGATGCGGCATGAGAAGTCCCATAATTGTCGGTCTGGCCCTCTTGGCCTCTCTCGCCTCAGATACACCAACTCCATGTCTGGCGAGAATGCAACAAAATGTGGGGAAATTCTATATCTCAATGTAACATGGCCATCCTACAGTCCTTATCTAAGTAGTCCACCACTCCATGTACAAATCAGCCCCTCTAGCCCTCTGATGCATACCATCTGGCACAAACATGGATAGACGGGTGAACTCTAAAGCGTACTCCTGAACTAACATGTCACCCTGCTTCAAGTTAAAAAAAATAAGCTGCCTTAAGCTCCCCCATCTCCCGAGAAGAACCGATCAAGAATATTTGCGTGGAACTCTTCTAATCTATAGGGCCTGCTCTTACTTCCCTAGCATCTCTCCACTACTTGAACCATATATTTTCCACCCCTTATAGGCGATAGGAGAGGGAAAATCAACATAATCTCCACTAGTCACCCCCATAACCTAGGTGACCTTTAGAATCTCCTCGATAAAATCATTATTGGATCTTCATCCACCTTAGACCCAAGGAACTCTAGAGGTACATCCTCAAGAAATCTCTAACTTGAGTCGCCAATTTGCATTGCCGTGCAGCTGGGATATCGCGCAATAGCACAGTTGACACAGTGGTCAATGCTGCGCCAACATGCGGATAGCTTCTCGAAACTCTGCGTGGGTAATAGGCTCTAGTGCCTGGGGCTCTTGAACAGGTGGAGTTTGCTGATGCCCATGACCATTCCATCTTTTGGCCTTCCATAGTTTCTATTTCTTCTTCCATTCATTCTTAAAGGAGCCATAGTTTTGCAATCGCGAATAGCATGAATTAGAAGGATAGAAAGACTTTTCATCATACATGGATCACAAAGAGGAACATTTCCTAAACATCTCGTAGCCTCTTCATCATAAGTGTGGCATGCTTCACAACCATGAAAAAGACTCTACTTAACGCGGCCTTTAGACACTGAGGACACTTCCAAACGTAATGCTCTGATACCAAGTTTATCACGACTCGAATATAGACCGGATCATAACACGGGATAAGGAATCCCGAGAGGCCCCTAGTCGTCCCATGGAATAAGCATACCTCTAGATCCATTCGTAGCGGAAGGCTAGGCATAAAACATAACGGAAATGTAAACCTAATATAGCATATCACAACATTCTGAAGTACTAGACATACACATAAGTTAAATACTACATATTGTCTCAAACCTCTATTGTATATTATGGGTTGATGGGACAACATCTCCAACTAATACGGCCAAAACTTGAAACAATGAGCATCATACATATCTACTCAAAACGGCCCTCAAACATGAGGAATCACCAATAGAGGCGAAGCAAACTAAAGGGATGGACTAAGGATGAGGATGAGCACAGAAAGCCAAGTCATGTATCATAAAATGATACAACATAAAAAAGTATGCGATCGGTGCGTGGGAATGTATCGAGTATGCAAGGTAAGTAAAATGGACATTTAAAGTATGTAAAAACTCATAAGAATATTATAAGAGTAGGACATCCTGCTCATATCGTAACTATCATAACATAACATAACATAAGGCTCAAGGTTTTTGAAATAATCATAATACATTTATAATCATAATAATGACAGAAAAACTGTATTGAAAATAGCGACCAATATACTTAATAATAAACATTCATAAATCATGACGAATAGTGGGAGATTCTTTTAACCGACATATATGAGCACATGAAGCCCGGCTTATAACCTAATTCGGGAGGGGGTGTCCGTACCTTGCCAATGGTAGGACCATGCTCAAGGTTTTTGAAATAATCATAATACATTTATAATCATAATAATGACAGAAAAACTGTATTGAAAATAACTTGAGCCAATATACTTAATAATAAACATTCATAAATCATGACGAATAGTGGGAGATTCTTTTAACCGACATACCCCATATGAGCACACATGAAGCCCGACTTATAACCCTAGTCGGGAGGGTGTCCGTACCTTGCCAATGGTAGGACCATGAAAGTGTGATATCACCATGAAAAGGGCTATTTGGTCCAGGGACAGTCACAAGGGAAGTCCCAACATACCTACGGTGGCACGTAGTTTATGAGATCCGGGGAAGAACATAGGCCCCGAGCCTACTTGGTGTTCAATACTACTCCCAAAACATATATAGTTCTCATAGTATAAAATGCATGAATTCATAGAATAGTTAAATCATGAAAATCATAAATATACTCATACATATGTGAACTAGCCATGACATAAGGCCCTCGAGTCGGCCAAAACATAATTCATAAATCATAGGTTTCATGCATACTTGTAGATCATACATATAACTTGTAAATCATCGAATCATAATAACCCATTAGTAAATCATTAGATATTCACAAAATTGAATTCAAAACCCCATGAGATTTTTGATTGGTTTTCATAAGTTAATGGAGAATGGGCATGGGTGTCAATGGAAACACCAATTCATAACCCTACATACCTGGGTAAGATCAGATTTCAAAGTTCTTGAATGCCCAATGGAGGATTGATAGAGAAGAGCTTGAAACTAAGCTTGGCTTCTCTAAAATCTTCTTATGTTTCATGCATGGGAATGGATTATGCAAGGGGGGATTAACCTATCTTATCATGCCCAGATAAATACATAAAATGACTTAGTTTAGGGCCATAGAGCATAGAAAGGTCGAAAATACCCTTAATGAAAATTCCCTAAAAATATTTCTTGATAAAGGTTTTATCTGACCCAGCATCTCTCTTGGGGTGCTCCGGTATATTCGTGCGAAAGAAGGACGGTACCCTCAGAATGTGCATCGATTATCGTTAGTTGAACAAGGTCACAGTCAAGAACAAGTATCCCCTACCCAGGATTGATGACTTGTTCGATCAGCTTCAGAAAACCAGTTGTTTCTCCAAGATAGATCTTAGGTTGGGGTATCATCAGTTGAGAGTCAGAGAATGTGACATACTGAAAATAGCTTTCAAAACTCGGTATGGTCAGTACGAATTTATGGTTATGTCCTTCGGACTAGCTAATGCCCCCGCAGCTTTCATGGACGTAATGAACAGAGTCTTCAAGCAGTATCTACATATGTTCGTCATTGTATTTATCCACCATATTCTGGTATACTCCAGAAATGAGGAAGAGCATGCTAATCTCTTGAGGATAGTGCTTCAGACACTCAGAGACCGCTAGTTGTTTGCCAAGTTCAGTAAATGCAAATTTTTGTTGAAGTCCGTGACTCTCCTTGATCACGTGGTCTCAGGTGAGGGTATTCAGGTGGATCCTCAAAAGATAGTTGCGGTGAAAGACTGGCCCAGACCTATCTCCCCAATCAAAATCAGAAGTTTCTTGGGTCTAGCCGGTTATTACCGATGTTTTGTGGAAGTTTTTTCCTCCAATGCTAAGTTGACTCAAAAATGGGTGAAATTTCAGTGGTCATATGCGTGTGAGAAGAGTTTCCAGGAGTTGAAGACTTGAATAACTACCGTTCCAGTCTTGACCTTACCGAAAGGAATAGATGGTTTTATATTGTATTGCAACGCTTCCAGAGCTGGACTCGATTGTGTTCTGATGTAGCGGGGTAAGGTGATAGCTTACACCTCCATATAGCTCAAGATTCATGAGAAGAACTATCCGACTCATGACTTGGAGTTGGAAGTGGTGATGTTTGCATTAAAAATATGGAGGAACTATTTTTACGGGGCTCACGTGGATGTTTTCACCGATCACAAGAGCCTTTAGTATGTGTTCAGTAACAAAGATCTAAGTCTTCATCAGAGAAAGTGGTTGGAGCTATTGAAGGACTATGACATGAGCGTGCGATATCACCCCGGGCAAAGCCAATGTGGTGGTTGATGCCCTAAGAAGGATGTCTATGGGGAGCATGGCTCATGTTGAAGAGCGCAAAAAGGAACTGTCAAAGGATATCCACAAATTAGCTTGGTTGGGAGTACAGTTGGTTGATACCGCTGAGGGTGGAGTAGTGGTGCAGAGTGGATCATATTCCTTATTGGTAGTGGAAGTTAAGTCAAGGAACGATGAAGATACCATATTTCTTAAATTGAAGGAGGCAGTTCTCAGAAAAGAAGTGGAGGCTTTCTCCCAAGGGGGAGATGGTGTACTCTGTTACAAGGGTAGGTTGTGCGTACCGGATGTGGGGGATTTGAGAATACAAATACTGGTTGAAGCACATAGAACGAGATATTCCATCCACCTAGGTGCTACTAAAATGTACCGTGATTTACGGGATATTTACTGGTGGAACAGCAAGAAGAAAGACATTGCAGAATTTCTAGCTAAGTGCCCGAACTACCAACAAGTCAAAGTTGAGCACTAGAGACTGGGAGGTAACCCAGTATATCAGCATACCCACATGGAAGTGGAAAGAAGTAAATATGTATTTTATTACGGGCCTACCTCGGACTCGTCGGCAGCATGATTCAATCTGGGTGATAGTAGATCGAATGACTAATTCAGCACACTTCCTCTCAGTTAAAACAACAGACTCAGCTAAGGACTATGCTAGGCTTTATATTCGGGAGTTGGTCAGACTTCATGGGGTGCCATTGTCCATTATTTCAGATAGAGGTACCTAGTTCGCCTCTCCTTTCTGGAAGTCCTTTCAAAATGGACTTGGTACCCAGGTCAAGCTCAGCACAGCTTTTCACCCGCAGACAGACGGACAAGCCGAGCGGACTATACAGACTTTAGAAGATATCCTGAGAGCGTGTGTGATCGATTTCAAGGGCAATTGGCAGGATCACCTACCTCTCATTGAGTTTGCGTATAATAACAACTACCACTCCAGTATCCAGATGGCCCCGTTTGATACTTTGTATGGTAGGACATGTAGATCTCCTATCGGGTAGTTTGAGGTTGGTGAAGCTACTCTAATCAGGCCAGATTCAGTTCATGAAGCTATGCAGAAAGTACAACTCATTTGAGAGAGATTGAAAACAGCTCAGAGCCGTCAGAAATCTTATGATGATGTGAGGAGAAGAGAATGTTGGAGAAATTCAGGAAGGGCACTTAATGGGTCCCACCATGGCTCATTTGGGGCACCACAAGTCGTGGTGTTGCCTGTGGGACCCCCAGGTGGTTTGTCGGCAGTGATGACTAGGGGAGGTGACCATGAGTCCCGGTGATCGGTAACAAGTCGTTAAGTAGCCCGTGGTGACCTCTGAAGGGGGAATTCTGGTTCAGTGGTTTAGTAACAAGTCTCCTGATGACTCATGTAGTCAGTTGTTGCCAGGTTGGGGAATCCATAGAAATTTTCCAGTGCATATCACAACTGGTCACCACGAGACGTCCCCGACCTTACAATTCGTGTGGTGTCTCGTGGGGATTGGCAGGGTCCTTTTTCCTACAAATTTCCTAGGGAGTTTTACATAATTTCCTAACCTCCTAAACTCTATACTACGTCATTTTGGATTTTAGTCAGTGGTTTTAGAGGGTGTAACGATGGTTTATTCAATTTCACACATCCCCTCAAAAAATTTAAAATGTAGAATCTCTCTCAGAAAGACTCAGGGCAGAAGCTAGGGCAATCAAACTCTCCTCAGATTTTCAAGAGATTCTCTCAGGGATTTCCGTCACCAGGTATGTGGGAATTCAACAAGGGAATAGTTCTTCCATTGTGTCCCCAAAAATCTCCTCTATCTTCTCTATCAGTTATAGCCCTGTAGTTTGAAACATGAAAAGTTTTCAGACATATTTGTTTGTGGATTCAAAGGGAATATTTCTCATAATTTTAGATTTCATATTTCCCCTATTCCTAGAAATTTTGAAAGATTGCAGTTATTAGTTCAGCCCTAGTCACAGCTCAGTAGAAATTATAAATTTGTGGGTTGAACTAGATTTCCCTATAGCGTGGTTCCATCAATTTTGGGATGCACATGTATTTAATTTATATTAAACTCTCAGTCAAAATCATGTCAGTCTAGCCTCAATAAGATTTTTAGCAACCTCAGTGTTGTCCAAAAAAATGTTAGGTGATCAGTTTGACTATAGCTAATCCTTGAGGTGTCCATGATAACTCCTAGTTATCAGTATTAGATTCAGTATCAGATTTTAGTGGTTCTTTAGGTGGTTATGAAATTTCTAAATAAGAAGCTCTGACCAGCCTTAGAACCCCAGTTTCAGATTACAGTTTGTTCTTTAGATGGTTAAGATTCTTCCAGATAAGAAGCTCTGATCAGTCTTAGAACCCAGTTATAGAATTCGATCCGACAAAATTCTCAGGATGCTTCCAAATAGCTATTCCTGACTTAGTTTGGGCCCTAGTTTCGAGCTATCAACTCAGTAGTCAGTCTAGAACTATCCAGTGGAGTAGGACTTAGCACCGAGCGGACTTGGGTTCTAGCGCACCCAGATTCCCAGAACTACATTACCACTGTAGGATATATTTTATTGGCCTAATGGCCCAAGACCTGTGATCACTCAGTTCATGCCTTTATACCCTGGGGAGGTATATGGGGTCGTACTGATGGGGTGTATACATCTAACTCCACGTCTAGCTCACGTGGTTATATGTTGGTTAGATACTCTTCCACTAGTCAGCTCAATTCAGTCTCATATTAGTCAGTTCAGATCAGTTTAGTATAGTATTTTCAGATCAGTATCTCAGATTTGGGGCATGTTTTTTACCATCAAAAAGGGTCATTTTGACCATATCAGTATATCATAGCTAATCAATTTCAGTATGTTTAGTTGGTTAGTGTGTGTCTTTCCAGTTCAGATATTTTATTCCTTGTGTATGGATTCTCTTACTTAGTCAGCACATTCAAAGTACTAACATATACCTTTTTATGTTGTATCATTTTATGATACAGCTGCAGGATCTAAGTCTCAGCCCTGTTAGAAGATCACACTTTTAGAAGTTCCAGTTGCATTGTTGGTGAATCCTCATCTTTTGAGGACAAGGCTTAGTACTTTTCAGTTAGATTTAGAGTTAGCTGGGGACCTGTCCTAGCAACTCATCAGTTAGATGGCTTTCAGACAAAGATAGAGCTTTCATATTTTCAGTTTTTCTTCCAGCTGTATAAAACTTATTATTTAGTTCTCTTTCATAAATTGTTTTATTTTATTATTCAATGCTTCCGCTATGTTTTTACTCAGAATGCCAGTGTTATTATAGACCATGGGTTGACTTAGGGTTACTTGTGACTCCAAATACCGTGTCTCGTCCAAGGTATATACTTGGGGTGTGACAGTAGAGTTGGGCTACAAGGTTAGTTATTGGAAGGTTTGGAAGCGCGGTGAGATTGCAAAGTCTTTGATAAGATTGACACACGAGCACGGGTATGCAGTGCTTGATGCATACCACTATATGCTTAGGATCATAAATTCGAGAAGTAAGACAACATTGAAGGTTGATGAAAATGGTTATTTCAAATATTTTTTGTGGCCTATGTAGCGTATATGAAAAAAGTCCTAGATATTGATAGGACATTTTTGAAGAGTAAGCACGGTAGAGTGTTGTTGTCTGTAGTTGCACATGATGCAGAAAATCATGTTTTTCCTATGGCATTCTATGTAGTAGAATGATACCTCCTACAAATATTTTTTTGAACAAATGAGCAGTTTTGTACATGATACACCAGAGTTGTGCATAATTTCTGACAGGCATCCAAGTATTAGAAAGGTGATTTCAATTGTCTTTCCTTCAGCGCATTATGGTTGTTGCATGAGGCACCTTGGGGAAAATATTTGAACAAGATTTAACAATGGAAAAGTCGTCTACCATTTATATGCAACATAAAAATCATATCAGGTAGATGGTTTCAATGATCACTACAATCAAATAAGGGATATGGTTCCTGGGGTTGCCGAATATCTTGAACGTGTTGGATTTCACAGATGGAACAGGGCATTCTTTCTGGGGAATAGGTAAACCTTATTGTATTAGTTGTTGTTTTTACATATTAATTAAATTAAATTTCTTATTATTAAAAAATTTAGTTATTTATTTTTAACAGGTATAACATTATGACAACAAATATTGTTGAGTCGGTTAATGCAATGTTTTTGGATGAGAGAGAATTTCCAATTACTGCCCTTTTGATGAAATAAATAAGACATTTGCGACAAAATTTCATCAAAGGAATACGGATTTCCTTGATGCTCCAACCATCTTTGTTCCATCGATAGAAGCAATGTCACTACCCGAACATAGGCCCGAACTGAGACACGGGACAAGGTATCCTGAGGGACTCCAAGTCGACCCATGACATGTACATAACATCTAAATCAATCATAAAAATCGTAGATCAACATGATAAACTTAGTGGAAGTCTAAAATAAGCATAACATCAAAAATACACACGAATCTGAAGTTGATTACATTCTATATCTTAAAAGCCTCTAATACTAATGACTTGATGGGACAAGACCCCAACTAATTCTCTAAGTATGACACTGAATACATAAATAAAACTAATAAAGCATGGTCCTCGGGGGATAAGGACTCACCAACAGATGTGGATGCTAACTCTAAAAGGCTGGCTACGGACGAGGCTGAGTCTGAGTATCGGGGCCTGTATCATGAAATGATACAGCATAGAGTATGCGGTCAGTACGTGAAATGTATCGAGTATGTAGGATAAGTAAAACCTCTTAAATAAGTAAAATCATTTAAAACATTTATAATATAAAACATGAACAAGACAAGAATATGAGAGTAGGGCTTGCATGTTATTTTCTAAAATCATGATCTCAACATAACATAACATCACAACTGAATCGATTGACCCAAAGCTGAAATCTGATAATTATAAGTAAAACTGAACATTGGGACAAACCTTCTTTAGAACATTTATATCATGAGTGATAAACATGCATAACTGAAATCACGAGGAACAATGGGAGACTTGTCATATAACTAACATATCATGGTAGAGCTTACGTGGTCCCAACTATCACACTTAAGTGGGTAGAGCCGTCCAAAGCCTTGTCAGGGCTAAGGACGATACCATGATATCGATATCAAGCTCATGGCCCAATCGGGACAGGGGATAGCTCGCAATGGAGGTCCCAAAATATATATAATATGAATCAACCTACGTTGGCGCATACTTCTGAAGCATAGGGTGATCGACCCTTAGCCTACTCGGTGTTAGACACTCTAAAAACATGCATATGCTCTCCATCGTTTTTCAACGAAGCTTACCATCATCTATTGATGAAGCTCAATAATCAAATACATATAAAATTTAAAATCATATATAAGGAGCTCTTGCTCAAACCATACCACAAGCTGAATATAAATGGGTGTCTTCGCTCAAAAACCTTGTGGTAAGTTTAATTCATAAATTCATACATCATACTTGAACATATGGGAATTGCCCGATACTTTAACATGCTTGAAAATACATAATTCACTTGAAAACATGATCATAAACATAGGTAAGTTGAAAACATGCTTTTCATCATAAATATCTCATCATACTTGAACATTCATCATAAGTCTCAATTTTCATGAACTTCTCATAATTGGGCATTTTAATTTCTAAAGCTTGAAACATGATTTTAATTGAAAAAAACGTAAAACTTTCCCATGAATCATAATTCAATAACAGAAACATCTTTAAATCATACCCATGTAGTAAAATTAGGAATTTCATGCATTGGGTTAAAACCCCATAGAATCAACATACGAATTTTCATGATTTAGAGAGGGATTGGACATGGGTGTGAACGGATTCACCCATTCATAACCCTACATACCTGGGGAAGATATGATTTTACCACTCCTTGATTGCCCAATGAAAGATTTAAGGAAAAGGAACTTGATTACCTCTCTAGCACTCTAACTTTTCATGCATGAGCAATAATGGCCTAAAATGAACTTGCCCCTCTTAAAACTCATCATTCATAGCTTAAAATGACATAGTAAAGCTTTATGATCATAGGAATTACGGAAAACTCCTTACAAAATTCCCAGAAAATAACTGACTGTCAGTCCCCACGAGGGATTGGATGACTCGTTACCCAAGACAACGACTCATTGCATCAGTCGTTGAGTTCATTGTCCAATAGTTCATCTAGGGCTCGTCACAGGGGACCTCACGAGTCGTTACTGGTGATCACGACTCGTGGTCACCACCCGCCCTCCTCACTCCCCAAATTTCAAATCATATCTAACCGGCTGACCATGGCTTATCCCACGAATCGTGGTGACCGACCACAACTCATGGTGACAATTCGTAGGGTACACTGCCAAGTTTCCTTCATTTTCCCTTAACCCTTGCCTACGACTGAACGAGTCATGGTGACTGCGCACGACTCGTGGTCAGGTCCATGGGGACTTCCAAAACCCAAAATTTCAACTCACACCCTGATCCTCACCACGAGTCTCTTCACGACTCCTGGTCTACCCACGGGTCACAAAATGACTTGTTTTGTGACCTGGTGCCAGATTTCCAGTTTTCTTCGTTTCAACTCATGGGATTGATCTTTGGGCTTTCGGGGTATAACAATATCTCCCTCTTGGGAACATTTGTCCTTGAATGTTGGAAACCATACAGAAAAGCAGAGAAATGCAATCATCATACTCAAATACTAATCATTTAAGCTGAAAACTAACGGAATGACTAACTCCGATTCAAACTACATGGCTGAACTGAATTCATGAATCATATACACATCCACGTACATGAAAGAAACTGAGGCACAAGAACTGAACATGAAAACTAAATAGAGTACTAGGGCAAAAACTGATACCTCAAGCTGGAACTGAGCCGGTAGAAAATAAATGCGGGTATCTAGCCATTTTGTCCGCCTCGTCTTCCCACGTAGCTCCATCCACATGTTGATTCCTCCATAAAATTTTAACTGAAGCTACTTCCTTGTTTCTTAGCCTTTGAACCTAATGATCGAGTATTTTGATCGGAACCTCTTTATAATTGAGGCTCTCTTTCACACCGACACTGTCCACCGGGACAACTAGAGCTGGATCGCCCAAACACTTCTTTAAGAGCGATACATGAAAAACAGGATGCACAAAAGCTAATTCAGAGAGCAACTCTAATTCATATGCCACCTTGCCAACACATTTCACAATCCGGTAGGGGACAACATAACGAGGACTGAGTTTTCCTTTCTTTCCAAACCTAACCACCCCCTTCATGGGAGACACCATCAGAAACACCCAATCATCCACTTCGAACTCAAGTTCTCTCCTCCTCACATCGGCATAGGACTTTTGGAAACTTTGAGCTATTTTTAACATGTACCCGTATGAGCTGAACCTTCTCCATAACCTCATGGACCGAATCTAGTCCTATCACCGAAGGTTCACCATCTTTGAACCAGCCAATAGGTGATCCACATCTTCGCCTATAGAGAGCCTCAAACGGGTCCATCTGGATACTGGAATGGTAGTTGTTATTGTATGCAAACTCAATAAGAGGAAAATGATCATACCAACTACCTTGAAGTCGATCACACATGCTCTCAACATGTCCTCGAGAGTCTTAATTTTTCATTCCGCTTGACCATTTGTTTGCGCGTGAAATGTTGTACTGAGCTTAACCTGAGTCCAAGTCCTTTTTGAAACGACCTCCAAAACTGATAGGTAAATTAGGTACCTTTGTATGATATGATTGACAAGGGCACTCCATGCAACCGAACTAGCTCCCAGATGTATTATTTAGCATAATCCTCCCCAAATCCGGACCGGTAGAAAATGAGCAGCTTTGATCAACCTGTCTACGACAACCCAAATGGAGTCATATTACCGACGAGTGAGGGGAAACCCTATGATGAAGTCGATATTGATTTCTTCCCACTTCCAAGTAGGAATACTGATATCCTAAAGAACACCTCCTGGTTTCTGATGCTCAACTTTCACTTGCTGAAAGTGTTGGCACTTAGCTACAAATTCTGCGATGTCTCTCTTCATGCCATTCCACCAATAGACTTCCCGTAAGTCATGGTACATCTTGGTGGCACCTGGATGGATTGAATAATTGGAACCGTGAGCCTCCTACAACATCTGATTTCTCAAATCATCAACGTTCGAAACACACAAGTGACCCTAGTACCGAATCACACCATCTCCCCCTTTGGAGAAGACCTCTACCTTTTGATTCTGAACGGCTTCCTTTTACTTTACCAAAATGGGATCCTCATCTTGTCTAGCTTTTACATCAGTCACCAAGGATGATTCTACTCTGTTCTGAAAAATAACACCGCCATCGGTCAAGTCCACCAACCGAACTCCCAACCTTGCAAGTCGATGCGCATCCTTCACCAGCTCCAATCTCCCCTCATCAACATGGAACACACTCTCTATAGAGAGTCTACTAAGTGCGTCTGCTACTACATTGGAGAGTCTACTAAGTGCGTTTGCTACTACATTGGCCTTTCTTGGATGGTAAAGGACACTCATGTCATAATCCTTAAGTAGCTCCAACCACCTCATTTGTCGGAGATTGAGGTCCTTCTGGGTAAACACATATTGTAGACTCTTATGGTCCATAAACACCTCTACATGGTCCCCATACAAATAGTGTCTCCATATTTTCCAGGCGAATACTAACGCTGCCAATTCTAGATAATGAGTCGGGTAGTTCATTTAATGCACTTTCAGTTGTTTAGAAGCGTAAGCTATAACTCTTCCGTGCTGGATCAATACACACCCAATTTCGATCCTCGACGATTACAATACACCACTAACCCATTGGTACCTTCCGATAGAGTTAACACCGGTGCTGAGGTAAGTCGGGTCTTCAACTCCTGAAAGCTTCTCTCACAAGCCTCCAACCATTGGAATTTCACTTTCTTTTAGGTAAATATGGTCCATGGCGCTGCAATAGATGAAAATCCCTCAACAAATCTCTGAGAGTACCTGGCTAAACCAAAGAAACTCTTGATATCTAAAGGATTCACTGGTCTAGGCCAATTCTTCACCACTTTTATTTTCTGAGAATCCACCCTTATGCCCTCACTTGATACCACATGGCCGAAAAACACCACTGAGTTCAACCAATACTCGCACTTGTTGAATTAAGCATATAATTAGTGATCCTTGAGAGTCTGTAACTGTCATGACTCGAACCGAGGCTCGCGTCACAACACGGGACAAGGAGCCCCGAGAGACTCCAAGTCAACCCATGGCATGAACATACTCCAACTCAATTACTAAAATTGAAGAATCAACATAATAAACTTAGCGGAAGTCTAAAATAAACATAACATCATAATACACAATTTGAAGCTGAATACATGTTTTTGGTCAGAAAAGCCTCTAAACAGATGAGTTGATGGGACAAGATCCCTACTAACTCGATAAAGTTGGAAACTGAAAATACATAGGGAAATATGAATAAGCATGGTCCTCGGGAGATGAGGACTCAACAACAAACATAAGATGCTATCTCAGAAGACTGGCTATGAATGGGGCTGAGTCTGAGTGTCGGGTATTGTATCATGAAACGATACAACATGGAGTATGCGGTCAGTATGTGGAATGTACCAAGTATGCAAGGTAAGTGAAACCGCTCAAATAAGTAAAATCATTTAAGAACATGCATAATGTAAAACATAAAAAATAAGAATCTGAGAGTAGGGCTTGCATGCATTCTTTCTGAAATCATGGTCTCATCATATCATAGCATAACATCATAACTGAATCGATTGACTCAAAGCTTAAATATGATAGTAATGAGTAAAACTGAATATTGAGTCAAACCTTCTTTAAAACATATATAGATATATAAATCTTATGAATGATGAACATGCATAACTGAAATAATGAGGAACAATGGGAGATTCGTCTTTTAACCGACATACCATGATAGAGCCTATGTGGTACCAACTATCACACTCAAGTTGGAAGAGCCATCCAAAGCCTTCCAGGACTAGGGACGATACCATGATATCGATATAAAGCTCGTGGC